>PVKC010015106.1:0-21723 GCA_004027635.1 Crocidura indochinensis | reverse complement strand
TGGAGACAATAACTTAACTAACCACACCAAAACAAAGAAATTGGCAAATAGTAGATAGATAAATACAGAAAAATTTGTTTTGTGCTTTTTGCCATTTTTTCCCCTCCTGCAAAGGCACAGTAAACATTGGGGTCATTCGAAAAGGAATTTCCTTGGCCTACAAGATATAGGGTTTCTCCACCCGTGGAGTATATTGTCATGGGATCAACTATAGACTCCTTAAAAGTTCATTTACTCTCCTCTTGGTACTTTCGTGATGTTTGGAAGACTTCTGTTCCACCTGGTTGATCAAATCAAGTCTCTGTATCTAGAGATCTCAGTATCTGCACAGGTCAAGGGGGGGGGGGAGAACTTATGATGAAGCCTTTCTTTGTGGTTTTAGATGTTCCATTCCCTCCGTGTCATTTTAATCAGTCTTCTGTGGTTAGTGGTCTTGGTCTTTGCGCTGGTCCTAGGGTGGAGCCCAGGTTACTTATACTTGATTCTTTAAATGTAATGTCATTTTATATACCCCTCATAGCCTAATTACGTGGGGAGAGTTTTATCCTTTCTATATAGTATGTATAGTTATTGAATTATGACATCTTTTAAGTTCACTGGGGGCTTATATAGCACACTTATCCTTTACATAAGAGGATTCAGACCTTTTCAGGTTTTGTTACTGATATTCCAACACTTATTCTTTTTCCAAAAATGTTTACTCAGAAGTGTCTGGTTATGTGATAATGAAAACTCATATATCTTTGAAATGTCTTATGATGACATTTGGCAAGGATCAGCCAGAGTCTTCTCAAATATTAGAAAAATCAAATAAAATGTGAAGGCAAATTCTAAAGGATGTTTTATTTTTCTGTTATTTAGAAGTTTTTTGAATCTCAAAATGAGTCACTGTATTACTGGTAAAAAAATATATATGATAGTAATTATTCTTTCATGTTGTTTTTATCCACTTTGAAAACAATATATCTTACTAATATCAACTATAGAAAATATATATTTTGTGAGATCAATACCTCAATGCATTATATATTCAAATTAAGTAGTTTCACAATACTAATAATATAGTTAGTTATCTTAAAATAAAGGAGAATCTAAGTCATTTATAAATTTAATATAATAAGAAATTTCTATATTCTATCATTATTGATTTAATGACATAAATGCAAGTATTTATTACAAGAATTCTAGCTGTTCCAGAAATGAACTGCTCCTCTAATAATGACATTACAACTGTAAAAATAATACATATTTAAATAGCAATAGTAAAGCAAGAATAAAAACGTACCATTAGGATTCCAAACAGATACTATGTAAGTTTTGGTGCTTTCCTTGTAAGGAGCAAATTTAGTACTACATATGGTCACTGAGTACAGCCAGAATTGATCCCAGAAGAACTCCCAGTGTGGCCCTCCCACACCTAACCTTATCCCCATTCCAGGCAGTGTTCATTAAATAGATTGTTTACAATATTAATAATCTGTCCTGAAATCATATGAGAAGACACCTAAACAAAAAGCAATATTAGAAGAAAGGTAACTTGGGGAAGGAATTAAAATGAAATTTACATTGTGCTTGGGAATAATATTTATACATATATGTTTATAAATTATTTTTATATATATTATAAATCATATTATGATTTTGCTTCAGTAATACTGACACAGATAATAGACATTGAGGCAAGAAAAGATGGGTTTGATCTCTAGTACCACATATATTCTCCCTAATTTCCCCCAGGAGTGATCCCTGAGCACAGAATCTGGAGTAAACCCTGAGCACCATCATATATGCTCCATAAAGCAACTGCAACAACCAAAATAAAATATAGTGCAACAAAATAAATAGCCCTTTTTAGGATCACTTTTTCTGTTATTTGTTAATATTGTTGCAGAAATATATATTAAGTTTTAAATACAGATCTACATATCTAATTTAAGGAGAATTAGTAGTTTTAAACTGCAAACATGTGGAAAACTTCAAACCAATATGTATTTCAAATTATATGTACACTGTTTTATTTGCAAATATTTAACAACTTAGTAAATAAAACGTCTGCGTTAATTTAATTACTATTTTATTGTAAATCAGAAGGAGCAACTGTATTAAATATGTTTGATTAAATGCACTAAATTGAGCATTTCAGGATTAAAGTGAACATGCTATTTTTTTCCTACTTATATTATTTTCCTGGAATGCTGGCAAGTTTTTATTTATTAGTGCTGAATGCTCTTTTCAAGTAATGACTTTGGCTTAAGTTTTAAGTCACAATTTCTGGCATCAAAGATTTTTTCCCCTAAATTGCCACATTCTCGGCTAACTTCTTTGCCTTTCTTTCCATGAAGAACAATATCATTTATCTCCTTTCCTCAAGTCTGATTGATGACTCTTCATCACTGAATTTAAAAGAATAAGAATTGATGTTGGTCCTTCTGGTCACAGCTGACAGCATCTCTCTGTGGAATTTTTTGACACTATTGATTCAATTGCAGATCAATGATGAACACTTTTGGCAGAATTAACTTCAGGATCAATAGTTTTCTCTTCTCAATCCAATGAAAGCCAATACCCTTGATTTTTATAAATCTGTATTTGGTATACTGATCCTTACAGGGTTTATTATTACTAAAGGTTTAAACACTGCACAAATTCATAACTTTACTCAAAGGAAAATAAAAATATTTATATTTTGTAAAACAAAAATCACTAAACTGAGCTCAAGAATTATTTTGGGAAATTACAGTTTGTCCAGAATTGTGAGAAGAGATGAAAATATACTTCCAAACTATACTAACAGTATGTTATAATTATTTATAGGAACATTATAAATAGTTTTAAGTTTTTAATATACAAATATCTCCCAAATTTACAGAATTCTAAAATGAAGCATACAGCCTCAACTGCTATATTTAGGTAAAAATGATTCATTGACATTAGTGAAATCTCTTTAAGGTAACATATGATACATCATTTGTAGTTTTGTTTTTGACTTACAGTTTTTGAAACTTTAAGAAATCAGTAAGGGTTGAGCGACTGTGCAATAACCAAGGTAATTGTCTAGAATGTGACCTACCTTGGTTCAATTCCAAACAACAGCCATATGTAAGTCCTGATCACAAACTGGTGGGGCCCAAACAAAACAAAAACAAGTAAAACAGATTAACTGAATTATGAGTTTGCATGTATATATATCATGATCAAACTGAAAATATTTCAAAATTAATTCACTTGATTGTTGCATGCTATTTATCAAATTTAAAATGTTATAATTGCCTTAATAATACTGCATTTATATTTACTGACAATATCTGAATGTAATATTCCTCATTTATTCAATAATTAGCTGCTTCCTTATCTTATAATCTTGATATTTCTTTTCTTTTTTTTTTTTTTTTTTTTTTTTTTTTTTTTTTTTTTTTTTTTTTTTTTTTTTTTTTTTTTTTTTTTTTGGTTTTTGGGTCACACCCGGCAGTGCTCAGGGGTTACTCCTAGCTCCATGCTCAGAAATTGCTCCTGGCAGGCACGGGGGACCATATGGGGCACCGGGATTCGAACCGATGACCTTTTTGCATGAAGGACAAATGCCTTACCTCCATGCTATCTCCTGGGCCCCCAATCTTGATATTTCATGCATACACTCAAACACTTCACATTAACATTTAATATGAGAATTTGCTCAGTAAGTTGAGTGCTTGCTTTTCATATCAGAGAACCAGGTTTAATACCTTGTAACACTTAGTTCCTTAAAGCCTCACTAAGAAGAATCCTCAAGTATATTGTCAGTAGAAACACTGAGAAATAGCATTTGTGACTCTAGGTTCCACCCACCAAAATTCTCAATGGCTAATAAGCACTATTGAAGTGTAGAAAGAGATTAAATTAGCCAATATGGAAGTTATTTGAAAATCAAACAACTATCTTTCAATATGAAATGGTCACTTATATAATTCATAAAGGCTTTAATTACTTTAATTTTTTTTTGTTTTTTTTTGGGGGGGTCACGCCCGGCAGTGCTCAGGGGTTACTCCTGACTCCATGCTCAGAAATTGCTCCTGGCAGGCACGGGGGACCATACGGGGCACCGGGATTCGAACCGATGACCTTTTGCATGAAAGGCAAACGCCTTACCTCCATGCTATCTCCAGGGCCCCTACTTTACTTTTAATGCAAAAATTGTTACATATAACAATAATGATGATATTCTCTTTTAACTCCTTGTATAGGGAATATAATCTATATTACATTGAAAAACTACCCAATACAATGTAGAGAGTACAGAAGTTGGAGTTAGAGTGCAATGGGTAGGGTGCTTGGCTTGCATGCATTAGACCAGGGTCCAATCTCTGACACCCAATTTGGACCCCAATGCCTTCCAGGAGTGATCCGTGCACCAGCAGATGTGTGACCTCCAAAAAAATGTATTCATTAGACTCAACCATTGATTCTTCCTGAAATGTATAATATCAGTTTCCCGAGGTTGGGAGTGATAGCACAGTGGGGAGAACATTTGATGTGCATGTGACCAACCTGAATATGATCCCCGACATGCAGCATGATGCCCTGAACACTGGCAGGAGTAGTCTCTGAGCACCAAGAGTAAACCCCTGAGCACTATCAGGTATGGCCGCCCCAAACTGAAAACATAACAGACAAAAGCAAATATAAATTGCCAGAATATAATACACTTAAATTCTCCACTTTTCACTTGAATCAAAACATTGCTCTGGAACTGAATGTTAGAAACAAGATAAAAGAAATTAAAAAACCTTAACCTAGTGTTGTTAGGCACATCACTGCTTTGAAGGTGGACTTGTAATGAAGTAGTTTCAATAGTTGACCAGAAAAAGCTTTATTACCAGTCTGATTTCTATATTTATTATTATTACTATATGGAAGTTAACTGCACTACCATAAATAATAAACAATAAACTTGCTTCATCTTATAGATGCTTTTCTTGTAATGGTTGATGGACTCCTTGATTCTGAGGATATCATTAAAATTTGAATTTTAATATCGTTCCCTTCAGCACTTTTAGAACTTTACCATAGATTACGTTGTTTAAGATAGCAGGATTGTCCCAGAGAATTGAACTGAAATTTAGCTTTCAAAAAGACAAGAAAAAAGTGGTTGGAATGGTGGCACAGTGGTAGGGTATTTGCCTTGCACATGCTAACCTAAGACGAACTGCATTTTGATCCCTCAGCATCCCATATGGCCCCCCACGCCATTTCTGAGTACACAGCCGGGAATAACACCTGAGCATCAGTGGTGTGGCCCAATAACCAAAAAAAAAAAAGGGACAAGAATAAAGGAAGAAAATATCAGTATTACAATTTTTCAATTTCCTGAGTTTTATCATGTGGCCAATTTTATTATTTTATATTTCCTTTTCATTATTATCAATCTATTATTATAATTTAGGCACTTATACTATACACATTATAAACAATTTTACCTTAACATAAACATCATTTAATGATGTTTAACTTATACTAACTTATTTATAAACAAATACTCACATTTGACAACTAAATTGAGAAAAGCAGTAAACTATACAACTAAATAATATTTTATATTTATGTATTTCTACATGTTAACATATAGACATACATCGAAATATTTGTAGAAGCCTTTTAAAATCATTTTTATAACATTATAATTTTATTATGCTATATCATAAACTATATATGGATTATACAATTTTAAATTTCTATGCTGTGTCATACTTAGAATTTTGAAAAGCTAAAGTATAAAAGATAACACTTTAAACTTGACTGATTATATTAATTAAAATAGATACTACATTCCAAATAAAAAACAAATCACTGAAAAAGAGATGGCATGTTTGGGGAGTGTTTTGTGCACATATGCAGAATCTTGAGACTGTCTCAATATTTACATATGTGTAGCATCTATTTGACTATTGCTGTCAACTCTAGCACTTTCTCTGCTCTTGTTTCCTTGGATATTTTCAAGTAGCTTTACTCACCTATCAACACAAATCTTTCTGACACTTGGCACTTGGTATTGAAAACTCTCTCTGAAATAAACCTTTGATGCTAATATAACTTGGCACCTAAATTCAAAGCATGTAGAAAGAAGTAGGTTAAAGTAAAGTTCATTCAAGGGCTAGAAAGACAGTATAGGAATTAACCGCTTGCTGTAGTTCCTAATTAAGGCTCAATATTCAGTACCACAAGATCCTTCCTGAATTACTGAGTATAACTAAAAGCCAAGCAGGAATTAAATAGAAATATCAAGATATCAAAACATAAAATGTAACTTTAGACTATATCTTAGATTATACTATCAATATATTTTGTTTCCCCATATTATATTTTTTAAACTTTAAAGAAAATGTAGCATATATTTTACATAGATGACATAGTTAACATAACACATTTCTTTCCAGATAAATGATAGCAAAGATATAGAAAATAAATAAAACGTAAGAGAAGAAAGAAACAGTACAGTAGCAAGCACATTTACAAAGACTATTGTATCCCTGATAATGTGATTAATACAATGGCAGAAGTAAGCTTGTTTAGCTGTCCATTCTGTTAAATTGTGTGATGTGATCCTATAAGGAAGACAACATCAAACAAATGTAGTTGTGCAAAACTATAAAGCACTATTTCCAATACTGCAAAATTTAGGGGCATGGACTGAGCTGCCAGGCATCCTGAAAGAAGGTAGATATGGAAGGAGGATGCCTGCACTCGCTTCAAGACTCCCTGGTTATAATAACCCCAAACCACCGACATACCTGAAGTTTGGTATCCCTGAAGGTAGTCATAGGGGAGTGATGAGACCTGGCCATCAGGAAATGGTGATTCTGGGTGTTGGAGATAGCATGCATGGCAATGTCAGGAGAGGGATTTGGTCCACCTTCTCTTCCCAAGAAGGCCAGCTTTCTGCTGTGTTGGTCAGTGTACCTGTGACCTTTCAAGGCTTGATTTACATTTTATTTGAGTAAAATGTGAGTTTTTGGAGCTGGCCTGGTTTGAACATGGCAACTTTGTTTTTATTTTAACTTTTAAAGAAATCTGAGATAATGAGAGGAGGACTAGAACTTCCAGCTCACTTCATGAAGCTCGCCACAAAGAGTGGTGAGTGCAGTAATAGAAATAACTACACTGAGAACTACCATAACCATGTGAATGAATGAGGGAACTGGAAAACCTGTCTTGAGTCTGGGTGGGGGTGGGGTGGGAAGGAGGGAGATTTGGGACATTGGTGGTGGGAATGTTGCACTGGTGAAGGGGGGTGTTCTTTACATGACTGAAACCTAATCTCAATCATATTTGTAATCAAGATGTTTAAATAAAATATTATAAAAAAGTAATCAGTTATATACATATAAGAAATTATATAATAATTGGAATATTATTCTTTTAGACTTTTGTTATCATTTGAAATTCCACATTACTTTATATCTTTAAGTGAAAATTTATTCAATATGTAGTCATTTTAATGTTTATTATAATGACAAACTACTGAACTTAGACCACCACACACTTCTATTGCTAAAAAAATTACCATCCCTTGTCAAAATATGAATTTTTGTACCTCTATAAGCTAAATGAAGTGTATTTCTTTTACTTTTGAAGCTATCATGAAGTGAAAAATAATGTTTATTCCATTTTATTTTTATCTAAGCATTAGCTATGTTTCTGAATTAAGAAATGAAAAAAAATAATAGTAAGGGCAGTTAGTATGAAAGGAGGGTAAGTCTAATTTGAAAAGTACATTCAGAAGATCAAGTAATTCTCATAGGTCTATGCCTCAAATAAATAAAATCTGGTAAGCATTTATTTTCAAGATTTTAAACATTATAAGCCTAGTCACAATAACAAAAATGATGAAACAAAGTACACATAAATGAATGCTATAAAAGGCTATAATCACCAAGTCTTTGGAGTAGGCCATATATCAGACAGGAACAAAGTTCTGAAAAATGCTACAATGCAGAAAAGCCTCAGAAACATCCTACTAAGTGAAATAAGTCAGCCACAAAAGAACAAATGTTTTATGTGTACACTTACAGGAAATACCTAGTATAGTTCAATTGGTAAGAACAGGATATGGATTAGTGGTTCACATAGGCTAAATATAGTAGTGAATGAAGTGATTAGTCAATAAAGTATGGTCTTTATATGTTCTAATGAAAAATTGAAAATTTCTGTATCTCTAACTCCACATTTGGTATTTGTAGTAAATATTATACTTCAAACAGAAATCTTAATGTTATATTCATTTTACCTCAATTTAAAAAGAAGTATTGCAACCAGTATTTGTTAATAGACTAATATAATAATCATCTATGTACTCATTCCTGTTGAGATGCCCTCAATTTTCTCCTCATTTAGTAATGTTTTACATTTATCTTCATTTCTTTTTCCATTTCCCCCCGCATGGAAATGCAAAAATAATGTTATAGCTTTCAGTTGCTCTAGGTTATGTTTTATTGACTAATTAATACCTGCTTTAAATGGTTGAGTGTGCCTGAGTTGTGTATTAATGGAGTACTAAAACATGCCCTGTCATGTCTTAATGCCACCAAATAGCCTCATGTTCCATAAATGAAAAGTGATTAAAACTTAAATGTCTTTCCACTAAAATAACATAGTCAGGTATGATAAATGATTAATAATTGGCTCACTCAATCACAAATCAATTTTTTTAACTTTGAGCTAGTTATTGCATTTTCTCTGAATCATCTCTAGGCTGTTGACCATTTCTAATGCCATTGAATTACACATACTCAGTTCTTTTATTTTTATTTTAGAAGGAAGAAATATATGACCAATCATTTGTCAAAAATTTTCTTGAGCTGGGCGGTGGTGCTGGAGGTAAAGTGCCTGCCTTGTCTGTGCTAACCTAGGACTGACCGCAGTTCGATCCCCCGGTTTCCCATATGGTCCCCCAAGCCAGGAGCGACTTCTGAGTGCATAGCCAGGAGTAACCCCTGAGCGTCACCGGGTGTGGCCCTAAAACCAAAAAAAAAAAATTTTTTTTCTTGAAAAATTGGGTTACAATGTTCACATAATGAAGATTTAGAATTGTTCTTTCACAGATGCTGTCAAAGAGAAAACCACTGCTATCAGAATACAAACTATTAAATCCTTGTGGAAAATAAATCCTTCTAGAGAAGTGACTTTTATATCAAGTATTTGGAAAAAGACCTGAATTTTTGGAGGGGTTGCATCTGGTGGTGTTCAGGGGTTATTCCTGGATCTCCTCTCAGAAATCACTCCTGGCAGGCTCAAGGGACCATATGGGATATTTGGAATAGAACTGGAATCTGTCCTGTGTTGGCCACGTGCAAGGCAAATGTCATATCGCTGTTCTATGGCTCCGGCTCATGAATAATTTTTATTAAATACTGTTTTACTTCTATAGAAATTCATTGTTTCATGACAAGATTGAATTTCCAACAGCCATACTGAAAAATTTAATGTCAGCAAAGTTGTATTGTATAATGCCAATACTTCCAAACTTGTCTTGATACCTACCTTTATGTTGTATGTACAAAAATGCTTCACTAAACTTGTCATTAAATTATTTTACCTATAACTATACTTTATCTATAGCTCATTTCTTTATATTTAGGATTTTTTTTCAAATCTAAGATACTTGAACAGCTACATGAATTATTCCTTCGTACACAACAAAAATCTTCTATGCCATTTGATTCTGCGTATGCTTCTCCAATTTCTACTGACATATCATATTCTTCATAACAAAATAACTTGAAGTAAATTTTATTCCAGAGAGTACTGAAAAGATCAATTTAGAAATCAAAAAACTACTTGGATCATATGTAAATCTAGTAAAGTATCAACAAATAATCTAGTTGCCTTAATGATGTCTGTAGACTTCATATCAAAGGGGTGGCTCACTGGTTGTGCTCATACCATGTTACTGAAAGTAATCCCTAGTAATGATTAAATTCAAGATATAAAATTCAAATTTTCAGCTGGAGAGATGGTTCAGGAATTAAGATACTTGCCTGGCAAGTTTATATCTTATTCATGCATAATAAACAGGTTAGACAATAGATGGAAGTGTATGATGTAATGTGAGCCCAGTTAGATTGAGCCCAATTGAGCTCAGTTAGATTCCCAGTACCAAGAACAATGCCCCATAAGTGATAGGAGTAATCCCTGATAACAAAGATGGAAATAAACCCCAAGTACTGACATGTGTGCCAAAACATTCTCCACAAGTAATATAATAAGAATGGTAATGATAATGAAGTTATTGGCATCTTAGATTTTGACCTTTCATCTCTGTCTAGTGCTATTTTCAAGATTTTTTAATCCACTATTATGGGCTATTAACATTTTATTTTAATGACACAATTTATTCTGCTTTTCTCAAGATTATCATATCCAGTTACCTAGGGGATTTCTTTATGAGTATGTATAGCTAATGTTAACAGGTTTCTCCCTTGACTAATCCTCATTGTCTATTAGCTCTATAATGGAGTCACCATTCATTCTACTGCTTATTTCCAAAGCTTTATGTTCCTATTATATTTACAGTTCTTATGAAATGCATAAAAATATCCTGTTCTATTTTTCAATGTTTTCCCAAATATAACCACTTCTCACTAATTTACTGTCACCATAGCATCAGAATATTTAAGCAACTGTATCTTACAAATGCACTTTTGATTTCTCTTCATATTAGAGGTACTAATTAACTCCCTCTAGTGAGTCAGCCCATGCTTGTTTACTTGTCCTAGAGCAAATAGAAAATGAGGCTGTAAACCAAAATCACTACTAAGACTGCTGTTCTCTGATAATATATACACTCATCTCAACATATAGAGAAGGAAGAAGGAGCCTGTTACATTGTTCACAAAGGCATTGGCCGTTAGATTTCTGTAAGAGAGTGACAGCTCTGGAAAGCTGGGCAGATTCAAAGTTCTCAAAGATAAAATGTAATTTTTACTTTATTAAAGTGAATTTCTGGAAGATAAAGATGAGAGTTGAATAACTCCTTATAGTGATTAGAAAGTTCAATTTTTTTCCAGTGGTCCATCTCTTTCATTCTGCACAAGGAAGGAAAATAGTATGACATTATTTAATAATATCTAACCAAAATAGCTTTCATTTAAAATAAATAAAAATATCTCTTTTGGAGCTGTGAATCATTTATGACTAAACCAATAAACAGAAGCTTCCAAGATGAGTCATGTTTCTAGCACACCTGGCCAAACACCATAAGAGGGGTTAGGAAAAATATTTTTGGGGAAGATTTTGCATATAATTTGCAAAGTAATTGCAACAAAATAATAACGAAAATGGAAATAAAATTTAAAGAGATCTATTATTTCACTTATGTTTTCAGTTTAGTTTTATGTATCAGAATTATTTTGAATTGATTTCTAACTATGTTTTATAAAATTGAAAGGTTAAGTAATTTATTTTAAAATACTTTATGTGAGGTAATAAGGTTCATGTCATACACCTATATATCCTTCTGGGAATTGGTATATATAACCCTGGGCTTCAATCATAACTAGATGAACATAGTTGCCCTCAGTGCCTGAAGTCTGCATCTCTGGACTGTTGGTATAATTGGCAAAGACTCAAATCCCAAAAGAATCCCCAATATTCATTTCCCCTGATATTTTTCTTTGTACATTAAAGCTCACAAAAGTTTGTAAATTATTATTCAGTTTTGAATCCATTTTAGAGAAATATGTCTTTTGAAAAGTTTCAAATACTCATCATACCTATAATATACTTAAGTATGTGAAAATAGATATACTTTATTATATCATACTATGCTTCTAAGAAAATTAAAGTTTGTAAAATGAGGACAAGGCTTAAGTGGAAATAGTACTGCAAGTTGTGCATTTGCGTTGCACAAGCATGACCCTAATTTGAGCCCCAGCATCCCATATGGTCTCCCAAGAACCCTCCAAATGTAATTCATGAGCTCAGAATCAGGAATAACTCCTAAGTACTGAATAATGTGCACCAAACCAAAATTAAATAAATAACTATAAAAAATAAAATGAAAAGGACTTTGAAACCCCCCAATTTTATAATCACTGAGATAATTTTCTTCCACAAGCTATTCCTTCACTCATATTTTTCAGTAAATTGAACCAGCTTTATTTGGACAAATCTATTTAGATGAATCAGACGGAAGAGAGAGGTAAAATGGGAAAAAGATAAGGACAAGTGAGAACATGGCCTCCTCCAGAGAAAAAGGCTGAGTTCACCTCACAAATTGAGTTATGGATGAATCTCAAAGAGATAAATAATATTCCATCAAACAAAAAAAAGAATTGCTTACTTTCAGTCAAGATGTCAGTGACTGAGTTAAAAAGATAGTGCCTGTCCCATTGGCCTTTGCAAAGTGCTTTTATTTTACAACTAACTTGTAGTCCCCAATGAGTTATTGAAATAGAGCACTGTAATGAAAAATGACCATAAGCTAATATTTTGTGACAGTCCTGAATCAAATCACTCAGTTAACTAATTTGAATCAAGTCACTCATCTAAGTACCATCATAATTTGAATCTAGGATTATCCAGATTTTAGAGCCTGTATAGTATACTTTGCTAAAATATCATAATGAATTCTATCTAGCTATAAACTCTAAGATTTCTGAAATAAACATAGAGTTATACTTCTAACTTTTAAACAGAGAATAAACTGTAGATACAATAGTTCTCATTAGGGTGGTAGTGGCTTATTTCAATTCATTTATCACCGCAAATTTTTGAAACTTAATTTTTATAGATAGAAATTATTTCAGGATAATATGTATGATTATAAGTAGAGTGGTCTTTATCTTCCAAAATTACTACAAAAACTGTTATAGTTGTAAGAGAGACTAGAAACTTTGTTTATTGTGAAACTGGATTAAAAGTTCCTATTTAAAGGATATGAATGCCACAGGGAAGAGCTTTTAAAACATACATGATTTTCAATATAATTCAGCATAAATATTCTATCGCCTATAGTAATAAATATATTTTTCTAAAAAGTATACATTATACTTTGGTGAATTTATAATGTTCATCAAATAAGTTTTTTATGTATAAATTCTATAAGAAAACAGGCAGAGACAACCCAGAATCAGGAAGGTAAAAGTGAGAATGATTTTTTTCTGCCTTAAAAGCTTTAATTGCAGTATGCAATGGAATATATCTTCTCCTCTCTTCAAAGTTTAATTTCATTGTCTGTCTGTGAGCTGTCAGACCATGCCTGCTGCTTGACTGTTATGTCACACAATCCTTTTCTACCTGAACAAATTTGTGGCAATGTGCCCTGAATGTTCTTTTTTTGGTGCTTTACTATATAAATTATCTATATATTACTGAACTGGTAACAACTTAGTTCACTGTAAATTCATGAATCGTAATAAATATAATAGGCATAGTACCTGCTTACATTAAATATATCATATAAAATTCTGTAACTATAAATAAGTACTTTAGGACTAGTATAAACTGTGCTACTTCAACTAAAAAGTCTTAAAATGCATATAATGCAATTACAAACACAATTGACTATCACAATCTGATGTATTGGTATATGTTTGAGAAAAAACAAAAGAATAAAAAATGCAGTATTCCATTGGCATAAGCTTATTAAATTAGGTATATATTGTATCACACCATTTTTGACAAAATTAAAATTATGAAAATTTAAAAGAAAACTGCTTAAAATAAATATAGTAAAATATAGACACAATTTATGTATCAAAGTAAAGTAACTTTATGATTTGAATAAGAGGAAGCTGAGGAAAATAAAAATAAAGCAAAATTTTATTTGAAAGGTATGTATGAATTTTGAACAATGAGCAAAAGAATTATTCGAGCTAAAACTATGGCAAACTTGATCTGTAAAGTACAGATGAGTGCTGGCAATGTATTCTCTAACTATCTTCTCAAACGTTTTTAATTTTAAACAATTCCCTGACACACAAATTCTTTGTTAATTTTTATATTTGTATCTAAGTGCATCATATCATTGCTGTTGATAACTAGAATTGAGTGGAATCCAAAGTTTCTTGAATAAATCAGTAAGTATTTACCGTGGTATATAAAGAAAATAATCCTTTCTCCATATTACAGTCTTATTGTTCACTTACAAAGTAGATGACAATGATCTAAATTATGAATAGAGCTGTGATAAATGAAAGTATGCATAAGAAACTTGCTCTGCAATATTTTGTCAATGAACCATTTTAAAGTATATATAAAGCATTGTGTCACTAGATACAATGATCTCTCCACAGTCAGCCATTCTCCAAGTGTACTGCTTTCATGACAGGAAAACAAACTGTGATTTAATAAGGTCCATAAATAAGACTTTGGGGTTGGGAGGTTAGAGAAAGAAAGATGCAACAAGCAATAGTCAGCATCTAACGACTTTGAAGACCCAGGAGTCCCATCATGCCAATTCACTCTCATTTAACAGTGACACTTGTGGTAGACTGTCATCTGACACCATAATTTATCTTCCCTTTGGATTATTTACTTCACTTAATGTTCATCAATAATGCTATTTAAATGATAAAAACGGTTCCAGTAAGACAGACCTAGTTTCTAGCAAAAAGGCTGTTTTGAGTCTCTCTTTTAGGGCGCAGTAGTAGTGTTTAACATTTCATCATTCACTTGGAAGAAACAATATATTTTTCTGCTTGCAATTGACATTGAGCTTTATCTTTGTGTGTGGTAAATGGACAGTAATGGAAAAACAGGATAAATAATGATTTAGAAGTAGGGAGAGAGGTAGGGAGACGGGAAATCGAGATAAATATAAGATTTTTAAAAATCTAGAACAATGGGAGGCTTGAGAGTTGGTTCTTAAACATCGAATCAATGCTACATAATTATAACTAGCCTAAGCAATCTGATACTTAAGAATCAATTAATAAGGAGAGGAAACCGGTCAATAAATTTTACTTTTCAAAATGTAGCACATAAAACTAAGTTTAATCATCTATTCTCTTCTCAAAGACAAGCTGCAACTTGATCGCCATGGGAGATTTCAGCAAAAGCAGACCTTGGCAGTACCTAGATTATACACTTGTAGACCACCGACATGAAAGAGAATTAATTTGACTTGCCTGAAGTCAAAGGCCATTTGGATATATATTTAATATAATCATTATTAAGATCTGTAATACAGGTCCACAAGAAACCTGTGAGTCTATCCAACAGTGTTGCATGACCAAACTATATGATACATACAATTCTAGGCATCCCCTAAGGTTCCTTGAGCACAATCAGTAGTAGTTCCTAAGTGCAAGATGCAGAAGTAGATCCTGAGCACAGCTGGGCATGCCTCAACTTCCTTTTCTTACCCTAAAACAGCAAATAAAACACAGATTCCTTACCCCATGGAGTTTGTGTTATGCTCTTATGGCAGAAGTAAGAATCTAAAACAACATGGCATCAATAAAAATAAAGACAATATAAAATTATTTCTCCATGTTTCTGTAGATAACCTAGGAAGATAAAACAGTAACTCACAAAAATGCAAATTCTCATTTATGAAGGGTACAAGTGAAGAAACTACAATAAAATCAAGAATGAGGGGTCAGAGAGATAGCATGGAGGTATCGTGCTTGCCTTGCATGCAGAAGGACTGTGTTTCAAATCCTGACATCCCATATGGTCGCCGAAGCCTGCCAGGGGCGATTTCTGAGCATAGAGACAGGAGTAACCCCTGAGCACTGCCGTGTGTGACCCAAAAAACAAACAAATAAAAAATAAAGAATGATACTAACTCATAAGCAAGGCTCATCACTAACATTTTGCTCACATTTAGCTCTGCCAAGTTCCTGGTATTGGTCAGCAACCTTAATTACTTCCTTTTAGCTTCCAAATTGTGATATCATAATCATCAATGTTGCATATAATTCCTTTTCATACCTGATTATTATTTAATATTCTAGCCTTATATTGTTCTGTACCGGAGTTGTATCAGTATAAGAGACATACTGCATAACCTCATTGTTTAATACACCCTCTCCTTTTTTGCTGCAGGGTCTTAGTTCATGTTGCTCCTTCTCATTTTTAGCAAGAGAAAGTTTTATCCCAGACCTTCAAAGACTAATTAAAATATTGTTTCCTGGGGCTGGAGTGATAGCACAACAGTAAGGCATTTGCCTTGCACACGGCCAACACAGAATGGACACCGGTTCAAATTCTGACATCTCATATGGTTCCCTGAGCCTGCCAGGAGCAACTTCTGAGAGCACAGGTGTGACCCTAAAACCAATAACTACATATGTACATATACACATATATATATATATGTGTATGTATATATATAATTTCCACTGTGGAAGACCTTGTTAATCTTATTTTATTTTTCTTACTATTAATTTTATCATACCTCAGACCTAAGTTTAATAAAATATTAACTTATAACTATGTCACCTTTAAACTTTCTTTTTGACAAATAGTCTTCATTTTATTTATTTATTTTTTTTGTGTGTGTGGTTTTTGGGTCACACCGGCAGGGTTTATTCCTAGCTCCATGCTCAGAAATTGGTCCTGGCAAGTTCGGGGGACCATATGGGGCACCAGGATTTGAACCGATGACCTTTTGCATGAAAGGCAAACGCCTTACCCCTATGCTATCTCCCAGGCCCCAGTATTCATTTTATAGATTGTTCCCTACATTAAAATATTTTGGCTACCTAAAAATAGACATAAAATGTTACTCATTCCACAAAAATATAGTTCTTTGAGAATTTATAAATGTTGGTTAGTTATAAATGAGTGAGAAAACAATATAAAACTAATTATTGTGGTTCTTTTGAAGATAGACTAAAAATGACTTGATTATTTTAATTTAGATAATCATAGTCATGAAAAACCTAATAAAAATTATAATAAGGTTCAGAATCAAAAATAATTTATGAATTTAAATTAGACTCTTTAGTGCTATGAATGTAATATCAATTTTAATTATTGTGATCACCATAAAAAGAGGCTACATATTTTTATACCTGTACAGATTAATGAGTTAGCAAATAATTACTACTCAACACAAATAAAAGTTTTGGTAAATGTCTATATTTAGTAGTCCTAAGTGTCTTAGGTGAGATAATTATAGAAACTTAGTTTCATGGAAAAAGAAACCTGCTTCAAGTTCAATGATGATGTTTTACATATTTGAACAATCTCTAAAAAAATAACATAATTATTGTGAGTGTATTCATAACATTAAATAAGATTTGCTATTTTAAAATAATACTATAGTTAACACCTTTGCTTAACTATATATATTGGCTTATATATAAATTATTTAAAAATATATGTTTGTTAACATATTAATTGATTTTCAAATATTAGTATTTGGTGACAGAAATAATTGAAATAATCACCTTTATAAAGAATACATATTCATTATATTAACATGTTCTCTTACTTGAATCATGCCAATAAAGAGCTGAATAGTAATGATAAAATAATATTGAATTTGTACATAATTCATAATATATGCTAGTTTAAGTGTTTCACAAATATAAGTTTATTTCATTTAAAATAAATTTCTTATGAATCCTATGAACCAAAAGCTAGTGTTGCTTGTGCTTTAATAAAAGAATAGTTATTACTTGATATATGTATATATATATATATGTATATATATATATCCTTCATGCCTATTTGTGTCACTTACCCAGAATAATTAATAAAATCTGCATAGAAATCATGTATGCATAAGCACAAATTTTATCTTATTTTATTTTTGGCTTTTTTGTTGTTGGGTTTTTTTTTTTTTGGTCACACTTGGCTCTGTGCTCAAAAATCTCTCCTCGCAGGCACGGGGGACCATATGTGATGCCGGAATTCAAATTACTATCCATCTTGGATTGGTTGTGTGCAAGGCAAACTCCCCACCACTGTGCTATCTCTCTGGCCCTAAGCACAAATTTTAAATACTGTGTGAGTTTGTTCATTTTTGTTTTCTTAAAAATTAAAATACCATCTCAAAAATACTTATTTGAATATCTCTTTAATACATTAAAATATCATCAAATAAAAATTAAATGAATTAAAACTATTTTATAAAAAAACGTTGAAATAATTGATTTGCACACAACCAATGTGGGTTTAATCTAAAACATCCCATATGTTCCCAACTTCCACCAAGGGTGATCCCTAAGCATGGAGCCAGAATAAATCCCTAGGCAATACTGAGTATATCCTCCCCCAAAAGTTAGTTTATATACAACTATACAATTATTTTGTCACTATTTGAAAATGTTTTACTTTCCTTTTTGTAAAGTAGAAAATGTATATCTACTCTGAAGCTGTTATTTTAAAATTTTAAATTTAACATTAAATTTTTTGATACATTCTACATCATTTCAGAGTTTTATGATCAATTCTCTAATTTTGTAACAATAGAGATTTTCTGACTTTACTAAGAAAACTAAAATATTACAATTGGGGAATTGAAATATATGTATATGAATATGCTTTAAAATATTCCAATAGCCAAGACTGAAGACATTTATTCTGATTGTGGCTGAATCTGGTTTAAAGCCTAACACAAGATATGTAGTATACTGAACATTGCAGATGGTGATCCCTGAGCAAAGAGACAGGAGAAATACCCAATTACTACCAGGTGTGGCCTGCAAACAAAATCAGTAACAACATCAGCAAATACAGTCAAGCAATCATACATCTTCAGTGTAAAACTCTTCAGAGTAATTCCTGGGTACACTTCAGTTAATATGTATTTTTCTTTACAATTAGTGATAAAATGTATCCTATTATCATGCTCAAAAATTATTTTCAAGTGTTTAATGATATTTGCACATTTGTGTATAGCATAATTATTTGCATCAGCTAAATTGAGGGATCACTCTATGTTTCCATAATTAAATGCTTAGCAGAAGCAACTAAAGTATATATATTCTATTGTCTACTATTCTGTCAACAAAACAATTCTATTGTATCTTTTAAGACATAAATCAGTCTTGAGGTAATTATTTTAAATAAAAATGGAAGTGAAAGACTATCAGCAGATGACTTTTTAAATTTTAAATCACATGTAATGAGTAGAACAAACAAACAATAATATAAGTTTAACATATAGTCTAAGAGGAAACAAAGAAAATTATCAAGGAAAAAGGAAGTTGAAGAGTGTTTTGGTGGTGGAGATAGTATTTTATAGAACACCATGTATGAAACAAAATATCTGTATATCCATAAATTGCAAGCCAATTAAAATTAATAAAAATCCTTTGATTTTTTTTACTCCCTCAGAATTCTATAAATATTCCCCAAATATATTAATTCTATTTTTCAAAATGCATGACTGATATGAATCACCATTAATTTATTTTAATTATAGCTCAGTTTCATTAATGAATGTGTTAGTATAAGATTGTTTTTCATTGACAGTGATCATAACTGGATATGTCATTTATCAAATCAAAAAGTACATTTCTCTTAAATATTTATGATGATGTGTTATCTGAGAAGTTTTAGTTAGTTTTGATTTGTTTTTCAATTTATTTTGCCCCTCAAGATTTATATTCATGTCATATGCCTTGCCATATGGTGAACTGGCTATTTTGTGTGTTTCTGTCTCTAATATTTACCTATAATAAAGACACCTTTATTTTACTGAGTAAGAAATTCACCTTTATAAAAGATGGGCAGGCAGTTTTTTCTCAAAAAAGAAAGAAAGGAAGGAAGGAAGGAAGGAAGGAAGGAAGGAAGGAAGGAAGGAAGGAAGGAAGGAAGGAAAGAAGGAAGGAAGGAAGGGAGGGAGGGAGGGAGGGAGGAAGGGAGGAAGGGAGGAAGGGAGGAAGGGAGGAAGGAAGGAAGGAAGGAAGGGAGGAAGGGAGGAAGGGAGGAAGGAAGGAAAGAATAAGCCAGTGTTATTTCCATGGTGTTACTTTTGAGAGAACAGCTGATTTTTCAGTAGTAGATAATTCTGGCCTCAGGGATGAGTCAGCATATTCATTCTATTTCCAAGGTTCTCAAAAAATGGTAATGTACCCACTTAGATGGAGGAGAATCAATGAGTGAGAAAGAAAGGAAGATTCAAAAGACATTAGGACAGGTCTGGCAGGACTCCAAAATGGCAGCTTGTCTTTGAATGATAATTCTCGACAGGTCTTAAAGAACATTAATATGTAGTCCTGGCATTCTACCTAAGAGAATTTCCCTTGGCCAAAATTTCAGTGAGGGGAAAAGCTCATCCTTATTCAATGGCAGATGGTAACATCTCCACATAACACCTCATGGAGGAATTAAGAGCAGTGGATGGAAAGTAGAATAAATATTTAGCTTCAGGTAGAGGAAAGATTCAATAGTCTGTTGTCCAGTAACAGAATGCATTCTTTGTGAGATTGTGATCACCTCATCACACAGATGAAGAATTATCTAGCAAAACTCATGTACTTATTTGACATGCATGTTAATATTTATATTAGATAACTTAGTTCATAAAATGTCTATTAAGGTCTGAATCTGTTAGCGTGGTAAGCTTATGGACATAAGGAAAAAAATCTTAAATATTACTTTCAGAAGGAAAAGATTTAAAGCAATTCGTTCTCATATTCAGTTAATGTATAATGTTCTGAGGAAAACCAAAGCTTCTCCAAGAAGTTGAGAATAATGGTGCTACTTTTAGAAAAATGATATAGGTATTTTGGAGACTGAGAGACAATACAGAGGACAGGGCATAATCTTGCATATAGCCAATCCAGGTTCAGTCCTTTATTCCACTGAGACCCATCAGTAGTGTTTCCTGGACACAAGCAAAAGTAAGCCCTGAGGACAGCTTGGTGTATTCACCTCATCTCACCATATTTTCTCCCCCAGACCCCTAGAACTAGAGAAGTTATCTCACAATTTAAGTAGTAATCAGGAATAAATTGTGAACTGTATAAACTATTATGGAAATTGTCCAAATTTAAATTTTGTAGCTAATATAATTTATTATAAAAACCAAAATTTATAACAGTTAAAATGCAGGTAAGTTCAAAAGTATTTCCCTTAATGACAATAGAGATAACTGATTTACATTGAAAAATATTCTATTTTTTTCATCTTTATTCACATTGCTTTTGTTCTGTGTGTGTTCTCAAGTGATACTTGGAACTGGTGCCAACTTAGGGCAAGTTTTTGCAAACTAGGTCAAAATTGCTAAGGCCTGAGGATACAACACTGCTAGAAATACGTTAAACTTCGACCTTTGCCTTTTTAAATATGAAGAAATACCTTCGTGCATGATGTTAACTGGGGGTCTATGTTCGCTTTTTTGCAAGTGGCGAACCAGTTCTGCCAGCACCACTTGTTGAAGAGGTTTTCCCTGCTCCACTTAGGATTTCTTGCTCCTTTGTCAAAGATTAGGTACTTGTATGTCTGGGGAACAATGTCTATGAATTCAAGCCTATTCCACTGATCTGAAGGTCTGTCTTTATTCCAATACCATGCTGTTTTGATAACTATTGCTTTGTAGTAGATTTTAAAGTTGGGGAACGTAATGCCTCCCATTTTTCTTTTCCCTGGTAGCGCTTTAGCTATTCTAGGGTGTTTATTGTTCCAGATGAACTTCATAAGTGCTTGATCCACTTCTTTGAAGAATGTCATGGGTATCTTTATAGGGATGGCATTAAACCTGTATAATGCTTTGGGGAGAATTGCCATTTTAATGATGTTAATCCTGCCAATCCATGAGCAGGGTATGTGTTTCCATTTCCGTGTGTC
>PVKC010015105.1:0-21726 GCA_004027635.1 Crocidura indochinensis | reverse complement strand
ATTTTTATTTCACAAATTAGAAATCTGTGCTCAAAGCTGTCAGATATTATGAGTTATTATATTCATATAAAATACTAGTAATTCACTTGTAACAGTAAAATAGCTGCCAAGTAGTGGAGAACCCAAATCACTATTCAATCTTTATTTTTAGATGTGCTGCTGAGTCAGAGCATTGCAATCACGTATTAATTGATTTCTCCCAAGATTCCAGTGGAGTTACAGCCATGCCCTTTCTCTTCTGTGGATGAGAAGGCTTCTACCCAACTTATTAAAGTCACGAAGCTTGCAGGCAGTCTGTCTTTTATACCTACGATCTCAGACACTGCCATAATTAACTGTCTATCCACACTATCTTCCACATGGTGGAAGTAAATCAGTGATGTTTCAGATTTCAGTCTGAGTAGACTTTTTTTGGACAATTACTGATGAATAAAATCTGAAAATGTATTAAAATTTCTAGCTCTTCCCACAAGTAATTTCTGTCTAAATACACAATGTGTCAAAAGTCCTTAAGTTACTGGTTGTACGTGCGCATCACCTGTGCTTATATCACAAAATCCCTCAGTTAAGGAATATAGAAAAATATATTTGATGTAATTAACCTTAATTATAGAATACAATTATAACAGTGATTTTTTATTCTAATAATTGTTACTATTGAAAATTCATCACATATGTAGGAAATGGAGACTCATAGGCTGAAAGAAACATTAGAAATGGCAAGAATTTTTCAGTAAAAGCTACTTTCTTTATATTGAATTAAATTAAATTTATCATAAATTAGTTACATTTTAATGAACCAGTCTGTGGTGTACTATCTTCACCTTGGTGTTCTAACTGTATTTGAGAAAGATTTTACACACCTTGTTGCAAATACTATGTTCTACCATTATTTAGTATTATTTCTGTCTTTCTACTTTTTTCAAGATTTAAGTTAGATGCTCTCAGTTAAAATATGTTTTGAAAAATGAGGGAGAAGGAGGACATTGATTGTGGGAATGTTGCACTAGTCAAGGGGGGTGTTTCATTTTTAACTAAAACTCAACTATAAATATGCTTGTGATTATGATGCTAAAATAAAGATATTTAAGAAAGGAAAAATATACTTGTAGGAACGATCTTGTGATGAAGTTGTACTTAAAAGAAATAGGAAAAAAGGTGTTATTCTTTAGTATCTGTTTCCCAAAGTTGTCTTGATTATTTTGTATTGGGAAATATCTACTAAGAATGTAGATGACCCTAACTTTCCCTGACAACATTGACAATATGTTGTTTCTCATTTGGATGCTTGCCTGAATTTGATATATTAAAGAAAATAAGAGCATTTGCTTGAAGTAAAAAAAAAATCCAACCAATTCAACTTCTAAATAAAAAAATGCATCATTAAAAAGAATGGAAAAAAAAAACAAACAGAAAAATCAGTTTCTCCTACTTTGTTACTCTTCAGTACTAGTTTCCTTTTAACTAAAGATCTGAAAAATAATAACCTTTAGTTCTAAAACTAGCAAATGAATGTGAGTATATGAGTATGTACAAGAACAGAATATATTATTTAACAGTGAAGACTGATTCTCTAATGATTTTCTTCTAAATTGATGACACTAATTAATAGGCACTCTGTAACCTATTTTATAGCCTTCCTTATGTTTTCTTTTTGATTTCATAAATTGGAAGATACCATAGAATGCAAGACTTGTAGCCTTGATATAAGCTTTTGGATCTTATGAATTTCAAATCTGAGTGTTTGGCATTCAGAAAATGCTCCTTTCTTTTCCATATGTGAGCCTTTTTCTCATTGTTTAATATGAGCCTTTGAGCTTAATTCTAATAATATATTTTAGGCCTTAATGCACTTGCTTAGAAAGGATATGTTAACCCTTGGGAAATTAAACTAGGTAAAGTTGTAAATAACTTTTTGCTTTTTTCAGTAAGAAATAATAACAATAATAAAAATTCAAATTTTAATCTGTAGTTTATTACATACAAATATGATCTTAAAGACGGTACTCCTGTTTTCTGAAATCAGATGTTGAGTTCCACACTTGTTGTAATGGGGAATTCTTTAGTAGAATAATTTATTGTTCAGGGCCTAAAATTCCAAGTCATATTTTCCAAGTCAGGAAAGGCAAAGAAATGACATGTAGGAGAAACTTTACTCTAAACCTGGGAAATAGCAATGGAACATATGTGTATATTCAGAATAGTATGACTGATTCAGAAAGTGCTGGATCATATTTGAAGATATAAAGAGAATTGAATTTTGCCAATGATGACTATTCTTTTGAAATTGGTATATAGTAGGTAAAAACAAACAAACAAGCAAAAACATCTGGCCTACTGGTGTTTTAAAGAATTGACTTTTTTTTAAAGAAATGAGTCAGGATACAGTGTAGATGATAACTGGATGAGCTCTGACAAAAGGAGGATTTGAACTAATTGGAAACGAGACTCAGCAATAGGCTTGACAGAAATAGAACTATTACAGAACATAACAAGAGAGGGAGTCAATATAAGTCATTTAAATCATGGGAGTTATTTCAATTACAAGTTGCCTATGTGGAATAGAATCTGGATGATACCTGGACAGATGGAAAGCAATAATTTATGAAGATAGAAGAGTAGAAAGTAGAACATCAGTGTCTTTTAACAGAAAGAGCCTGGACTATGTTTTGTTGAAGACTCCTGTCTTGATCACCTTTGGATTTCAAGTACTCAGTAAAATACCTAACTAAGGCAGATGTTCAGTTACTCATCAGAAGACCTAAAAGACAAGTACTTAATTTTATCAGTTAATTGATAACAGCAACTGTAAACTATTGTATCACTAAAGATAAAGCATGAAACGTTTAAGAAAAAAATTAAAAATCTCAAAGTAAATAAATAAAAGCTTTATCATAAGAATAGCAAAATTAGCATTTTGACTGAAGAACAATATTCTGCTTTGGGTTCGATAAATTGAAACAGAAATGAAGATGAATGAAAGTAGGATAGTTTGTAATATTTCCCAAGGGAAAGATCTCCAAGTGGCAACTCTGTAGATGGTAGAAAAACTAGCTGTTTGCATTTGGATTGAAATGAAGCTTTAGATGCTGACTGCAATTTCTGCAAATTATTAACATAGCTGATTGAAATGTAAAGGATAAGGGTGAGTATGACAGAGCCTTAATATCCAGTCTGCATTTCTGATAGAATAGAAGTGAATCGTTCTCCTACTGATGAAAAGATTCTTACTGGGTAGACATACTTCACCCATCTATTGGAGGGAATTCAATTTGTTGCCATCTTAGAATAGTGTGTTAAAGGGTTATGCATGAACATCAGATAACCACTGAGTACTGTCACTGGCAAGATTTGATTAGTGATGAACCATTGCCATATGAACAGGGAAAATGAGCACTTCTTTCATCTTCCACTCTTTATGTTTCCTTCTATGTGTGGAAGACACAGTGTCAAATCAAGATATAAATTAGAAATGGATGGACTAACATTAGCGACCTGACATCTGGAAATAAAACCCATTTAAGTTACTTGCCTATCCTGGTTATAGTGTTAAGTATAGACTAAATAGTTTAATATGGGTGTATTCATGGAGTCCACAGAATGATATTTTAGAGTGTGATTCCTTTAGCAAATAACCATATACATTCTGTGTCTTGAGTAGTATACATATGTATATGTATGGAATAATTTAAATCAATTTAGTGCATTTTTTAAAAATAGGATATAAAGTATGGTTATATAATTATCCAATATTTGAAGAATCCAGAATCAAAAATACACAAAATGCAGTGATTTGGGAAGTATAACCATTTCCCAATTAACAATTTTATGAATCAGAGCCTATGTCTTAGCTCTAAATAACAGAATAGTAAACAAAACATCTCCACTTTCTCTAAAACCTCCATTTCATCTTTTCTCATTTTCAAGAAAGTTATCCACCTTATTTCAAAATGGATTTAACCTTAACTGTAGATGCACTTAAGTGTAGATTCACTCCAGGGAAGTGTTTCTCTTAGACAAGCCTCACTTTCTTTATCCCAGGTTTAATGTAATTACCCCAAATTTAATGTAATCATAATTGATAACTGGATTCTAACAATATTGTCAGTCAGTTATTTTTTCTACTAAGTTTGATATTTTAGTGTCCTTCACTTCAATTTAAATTCAACTGTGTCTTCACATTATTATTCGATTTCTTAAAGCATAGAAATTTGGGTGAGGAGGTTGGGAATGGTAAAGGACCAGGTTTTACTTTCTGGAAATCCATACGTTTTACAGTCTGTACCATTTCTCTAAGGTATTATAGCTATGATGGTCAGTTAGAAACAATTGTAATTTATAATCTAAAAATGCTTAATCTAAAACCTGTCCTTGTCAGAGGTAAACTCCTGGGTCCCGAAGCAGCAGTAATGGGGATATTATTTCAGAACAGATTCAATGGGAGCTTTCAATTATGTTCTTTAAACCCTTCTTATAAACTGTTGAGATGCATAGATCTATTATGCACAGATAATTGGTGTCATTTTGTTTTTAAATAGAAAATACTAAATGTTGTAAAATGTGCAACCCATACCTCATAAGGTATATACAAATCTCATAAATTTACTGTAAAAAATTTACATACAAGTGACTGAATTCATATTTATTATAGTCATATTTATAAATTATCAACATTTACCTCACCAAAGAGGCTCTTCTTTAACACATATATCTTTTCACTATAACTATCTAATGAACTAACTTTTGTTCTTTTTAATTTCTTAATATATACTATTATTTGCCTATCCTCTATTAAAAATATTATAGTTGAGGAACCCAGAACCATAGTGCAGACAGAAGTAAGTCACTTGCCTTGCATGAGACTAGATCAGGTTCAATTCTCAGCACCACATATGATACCATGAACCTGCCATGAGTAATCCCTGAGCCCTGAGCATAGAGCCAAGAGTAAACTCTGAGCACCATTGGATAAAACCCAAAACAAACAAAATTCATAGTTTAAGGACAAAATATCTTAAGGCAAAGAATAGATTAGGTAGCATATTGTTGAAAATAGATCTCTAAAGTATTTATAACTATTTTGTTCACTGACAAATCACTAAGCATTATCAATTTTAAGTTAAACTAAGCTGAAGTCTGTTTCCTCATGTTTCCTGGTAAACTTATTTTGTTTTGCTTCAGAAAACAGAGCTTATAGGGCTGGAGTGGTAACACAGTGATAGGTAGGGTGTTTGCCTTGCACATGGCTGACAGAGGTTTGATCTGGGTCTGATACCTGGCATTCCATATAGTCCTCCGAGCAAGGAGCAATTTCTGAGCCCAGAGCCAGGAGTAACTGCTAAGCACCGCTGGGTGTACCCCCACACACAAAAAATTTTTTTTAAAAAAGAGCATTATTGTTATTGATTTTTACTGTTCTTGAATTTCTGGTCTGAGAAAATTTAACTAGTAATATCTAAATTTTGTTTCCTGCCTCCTGGATATTTACTCAGTCATTCTTGTTCAACCTATTTGAGCAATTTTATAGATCCCTCCCTGGGTTCTACATACACTAAATCCTCTTAACACTGACCTTTTCTTCCTTAATAACTCATTCTACTAGAAAGAAAAATAAAAAACATTTCAAGTTTTTGTTTTGGTTGTTTTTGATGGTGGTGTTTGTTTAATTTGGGTCACAATCACTGATGCTCGGGGTTGATTCATGGGTCTGTGTTGAGGGGTTACTCTTATCAGAGAATAAAAGTGCCTGTAAAGTACTGGAGTAGACCTAGGTCACGCTCATGCAAAGCAAGTGCCTTATACTTTGTACTGTCTCTCCCACCTCATCTCATTTTTAAATGTTGTGTTTTAGCAAGATGGTTTATCTTCACAGCTATTTTATAGAAAATTATTTTACAATTTTTCTAATTAAAGGTGAACACTAGCATGCTGAAAATGACAAAATGATGATTATAAATATGATGTATAGCTAAAATTTTACATGTTTCTGCTAGTGACAAATATCTAAGGTTTCTTGGAAAATACTTGATTTCAGAAATGTGAAACCTTTGGTTCATGAAGGATATAGCACAAATCTACTATGAATGCTTAAATATAAGTGAGCACAGATAATATTGATGCATTAATATTAATTTTGCATCCTTTCTCCTAGTGCTTCTAATGCTGTCTAGAATTCAAAGAAATAAGGAAATTGTAAAATTTCTTTTTTTTGACTATTTATGAAGTTCATCCAAGAAACACTCAGCATCCTGAAAATATTATTGAATTAAATGCCTCATGCATACGTAACACACCACTTATTATAAAACGACTGCTGTTTTACTGTCTTTGCTATCCAAAGTAAATTTTAAGGAATAATTATTTTAAGAGTTTAAGACAATAAACATGCTGCTGCTTAGAGAAAATAATGTGGACTACCTACTTCCCTTGTTCAGATATACATATTGACCTGATAAAAATTTGTTGTGTGGAAAGAGACTGAGGACCTGTGCATGTTTCTCTACTCTTCTCTTGCCTTGTACATGGGGCACTGAGTTCAATCAGCATCACATCATATGGTTCTTCATTTAGGCCAAGAAGTAACGATGGGGCACAAAACCATAAGTAACAACTGAATGTGGCCCATAGCGTATGGTTTCACTGATATTAAACATGAATAATAGAAAAATCTAATGAATAATGGAACTATTAATGTTTATTTAGGCATAAGAACTGAATAATCAATACTTCAACACTGTTGACTATGTTGACAATACTCAGCACATGTTCTACAAATACTGAGCAGCAAATATATGTGATCAGTCTGCCATTTTTAGAAATTGTTGCAAATAAATATGTCAGTATAAAAAATTAAGAATTCTAGCTCATTTGAATTCTAGAATTCAAGCTCATTTCTCCTTCTCTCCCTCACCTTCAACCATTATTACCCCACATTTGCCCTTTTTATCTTGAAAATCTTTTTTTTATTTCCTTAACAGCTATAACTCTTACTAAATATTTTCTTATACAGTGACAATTTTCCCCACTATTTTGTCTGTTCTTCTCTTTGTGATCTTTTCTATAAGAATTCTGGTAGAAGAGTCCCTCAGTTTAAAGCTTATGTTAGAACCAAGCTTATGGTTTAAAGCTTATGTTAGAACCACGGGGATTGTTGGACTTGTTCTAGTGGCCACCATATGCACCAATAATGCCATGTGGCATTGTTCCTCTTTTGCATAGGCACATTAAAATGGTAAAATACTATGCATTCAAACAAGTTCTTATCTAATAGATATAGGAACACACAAATCTTGTAATGCAATGGGACCTTACACCCTGAGCATTGTCATAGTGACCTGGCTCAGGCCTCGAAAGAATGAGCATTCTCTTTTCACCCCTGAACCAGGGATGCTATCTATGAAACAACCATGGTTGTCTATAACATCACCTGGAAGCAATCCTCTACCTGGGAAGACCCTACCACTGCTCTGGCATCGACATCCAGAAGACTTAACAAGGCCTGCTTTCAGGACAGGGCTCCCTGTATTGCCCTCTAATTGTGAGGTGAAACTAGAGGACAGTCCACATTATCCTCACTTCAATGTAGGATATGCACAGATTTCAGGATCTTTAACTACAGAAACCTGACACCAACAACAGCGACTGTATGAAAAACAAAAGTGCATTGGCACTACAGATAATGACTTGGGTTGGACAGCCTAGTATGCCTGGAGCCTAGAGTTGATCTTATGCCAGAAAACTTCAGGGTTAAGGACTCCTTGTATTTATGCCAAGGCTTTTTCTTTCCATGCCCCCCATATTTCACTGGACCTATGCAAACAAAAACTGCCACTCAAACACCATTTTTGCTGTGCTCCTTTGACTCTTATCCTTAAAAAAAAAGAGAGAGGGAGAAGAAAATAATAACTTTGCCTTTGTTCTTCCTGACATAAATGTATTATGATCAATTGTGTCAACTAACTTCAGATCAGGAAATTTCAAGGTTTATCACTTAAATTTTTGAGGTTAACTTAAATTAATATGCATGTGCATGGAACTGTAAAAAATACTATGGATTCAATGTTAAAGGAGTTACATAAAAATTAAGGATTTTTTGTAAATAAATCTGTCAATATCAAAAATAAAAATGATGTTCTAATGTCACTTCAAAGTCATAAGAAGCTCCTCCAAATTTTACCATAACTTTGTTATTACCAATTCTTGGGTTAGGTTTATGTTTAGGACTGGAGTACTAGACCTACTAGGCCTGTAGTACTAGATGGTGCTAGGTTGATATAGAGTTTTGTGTCCATGGGCTCTAACTCAAGTATTTGACTTACATCTTATACTTATTTTCTCTAATCTACGCACATCTCCCCTTTTTAACATTCTGCACTAATAACTACAGGTTCAACGGCCAGATTCAGAAATGACATATAATGTGTCACCAGTTTTATATACTGTGTCACCAGTTTTTAGACCTGTATAATACTAAATCCTATAAATAAGTCTTCTATTTTCTACCATTGCCCTTCAAAATCTGATTAAACTCTGATTGATAATAAAAGATAAATGATAGATATAAGAAAAGTAGCTAAATTGTTGAAAATAGATGAAGATTTTGCCTGTGTCTAAGTCATGTCATAAAGTTATTTTGAAATGAAAAGCTGTAATAGTTTTCTCATGGACTAAAGTTTTAAACTCTAAAATTAAAATATATGCATAAGAAGTCCAAGGAAAAGTTAGTAGCACAAGTTATTTAATGAAAAATATTAATAAAGGTGTTTCAAGGCAGATGAAAATATATGGAAAACTCAATATTCCAATATCGACAGGCTCTCAACAGTGGAACATTATTTATCCTTGAACTCCAGTGGGCTTAATGAAGAAGTTGCTAGCAATGGAAGAACTGAGTATTTTGAGTGGTGTTCAGGGGAACTTCCAAAGTGGATATTGCAAAGAGTTGTGATTTATACTGGAGAAAAGAAGCAAGAGTCTTACAAAACTGCCTAGAGAAAGACAGAAATAAACACTTAGAACCTTGCTTGTCCCTCTCTCAAAGTCAGTGTTCAGTATGGTGTGTTCTTTAAGGAAGTCAAAGTTCAAGAGAGCCTTTTGATATGTTTTGAGGCCAGACCCTCTAAAAGAGATAAAATAAAGAGTGAAAGTACATCTGTGAGATCCCAGCACAGGATTTTAATCAATTTTCATAAGTTCTTTGTTATTTGAGAAGTTTTAGGAAAGGAGGATGAGCAGGAGATAGATGTACAAAGCGCATGCTGCAAACACACAAGAGTGCCTCTACCAGGTGTTTGTCTTCTAATTTCCAGATCCTTTGAATGTATCATGTTATATCACAGAGGGGAGTTACAGTTGAAGGTTTATATACCTTTGGCACCAACTGATTTTAGACCAGGGAATGTTTTCTAGATGTTCTAATATAATGAAAAATGTTCCAACATAATGAAAAGCAACCTGAAAAGTTTTAAGATATCAGAGTAAATTGATAATGACCCAGGAAAAATAATTATAGCTTGAAATTATTAGCTTTGAAGATGTGGGGTGGGAGGGTCAAAGCTAGTAATCGTGAGTATAAATGTGAGTTCAGTCTGTGAACCAAACTGAAAAGAATAAGACAAAATAACAGCTTTGCCTTTGCTGTACCTTGATTTTAATGAAGTATAAACATCCTATAGTTCTAACATTAAGAATAATAATACTATAGCCATGTTATTTTAAGCCACCAGATTTGTAATAATTTTTTAAAAGTCACAATAGAATATAATACATTTGCAATCCAGTACCTTCGATTAATTTTGACCCTGCTTCTGAATACTTTGGAAATTCTTGTATCAATTACATAACACTGAGAAAATAATGACCTTTTTTTTATTAACATGTTGATTTATCTCTACCAAAGACATTGTTTTGATATTTCCCAAGAAGACTGATGAAAATGGAGTATCCTTTTGAGATTCTCATTCTGAGTCAGAAGGCAATTCCAATAAAATAGTTTACAAACTTTTCCTTCTCTAGTTAGAATCCGGGTAGATTCAGTATACATAACTGAAAGAAACTGTTTCCAAAAGGAAAGAAGCAAAAGTCAGAAAACATCTTCCTCAGGTTAGCAAAGAGGACAGCCTCTTATTCTAGTTACTACTCTTGAATAAGTAAGCAAAGGTTAAGGATGATGTTAGAAACAAAAACAGGGGGCCAGAGCAGTGGTGCTAGCAATCAGGTGTGTGTTTTGCATGCACTAACCTAAGACAGACAGCACTTCTATCCCCCAGCGTCCAATATGGTCCCCTAGGCCAGGAGCAATTTCTGAGCTTACAGCTAGGAGTAACCCCTGAACATCATGGGGTGTGGCCCAAAAATCTAAAAACCAAAAAAAGAAAAAACGAAACAAAAACTAAAGTAGGCAAGTAGGGCATGTAGAAGAAGCAAAACATGCACTTGAAAGTTAATTAAAGCTTTACAGAGTGTTTTTTAAATCCTGAAAAATTAAGGCCCTTTTTATACAGATTTTATTATTTTCATAATAATATATTTATTTAAGCACAATAATTACAATCATATTTGTAGATGGGTTTCAGTCTATTTTTAAACAAGTTCTTTGTATTGAATGATAGCCAAACCCATCATAAACCTTTTGTATTTTCCTATTAAAATAGTAATTAGCATTTAATTCGTAAACAAATAAGGCACTCAACATTCTATTCCAAGAAATAATTAAAAAGCCAACAAAAATAAAAATTTGCACAGTAATTTTATAGTAAATTTCCTGAATTGTTTAACCTGAACCCAGTTGGTATATTTAAATTCTAGTATTAGAGGTAGAGAATCGATTTAAAAAGTTGGTTTTACAGCAGGCATGGTGTTTGCCTTACACATTGCCAGCTAGAGTTTGATTTCCAGTGCTTTATATTGTCTCCTGAGCCTGACCAGGAATGATCTCTAAAGCACAGCATAGTGGCATGGTCTCAAAACAAAACAAAGCTAAAGTTGGTCTTAGAATATTCCATCATCAGGCTGGCTTCCACTTGACCGCTCATACTCTCCCTTTAAATATGTTTACTTTATATTTATAAATATAAATGACCACTTTATATTTATAAAACCAACACTATCAATAAGAAAGTGAAAGAATGACCACAGCACTCTCTAAAACTACATTTTCCCTGTGTTGTTTTTAAGCACAGTAGTGCCAAGTCACTTATTTTTAGATGTTTATAATAATTGAGCTCTTTAAAGAAATAATCTTTTCTTGTGTACTCAGTAATGAAACTACCAAAAAATGAAATCTATCATTTAAGCAAAATAAAGGGAAAACTTCTAGAAAAAAATTATAATGATTATATTTTAAATGCACAGAAAAGCAAGAATTCTAAAGGTTTATTGAAGGCCCTAAAAGTCCAGAAAATAATAGAAGTGATCTCCCATCCTGGTTGGGGAGGCTCAGAGCTATATATAGCAGATCATCTCCGAAGATGATGCTCAGGGTCTCCAGGAAATACAGGAAATCAAATCTCATGTCTAGAACAGACACCATGCAGGGCAAGTGTTCTACCATTTATATCACAGCCCTCAGTCTTTTTTTTTCTATTTTTCTTTATTTTTTTTTTTTTGTATATTTGATTTGGTGCCACACCTGGGGCACTCAGGAGTTACTCCTGGCTCCGTGCTCAGAAATCACTTCTGGCAGGCTTGGGAGAACATATGGGATGCAAGTGATCGAACCCGAATCTATCCCTGGTTGGCAGTGTCCAAGACAGATGCCCTTACACTGTGCTATCACTCCAGCCCCTTATTCTTTACTTTTTTTAAATTATGATTGAGATAACATGGTTAGAGTCATATAATAATTATGCTTTTGGTAAACAAAGTTACTGCACTTCCATCAAAATGTCAAAGACCGCCCACTTCTGATGGTCTTCTCATCTGCCTCTCCCTCACTCTACTATTTAGTAGCCAAATATTTAATCAAATTTCAAAAATTTGGCATTTGATTTTCTTGTTTTGAAACTTGCTTTGTTTCTCTTTTACACTAAGAGAAATTAGGACTATCTTTCCATCTCCCTCAAACTTATTTCACTTATCATGGCAGGTTCTAGCTTGATCCATGTAGCAAAACCTAAGATTCCATCTTTTCTAATACCAAAGTAGTATTCTAATGTTATTTCTATACTGCAATTTCTTTATATATTTACCTGTCATTGGACAGGTAGATTATGACCATATTTTTGTTGTTATACATAATACTTCTGCAGTGGGCACACGTATAATAAAATGCATTTTCCCCATCTGGGGCTAGAATCTGAACCCAGGACTCACACATAAATAACAATTACACTACACTGAGCTACATTCCCAATCTAAGCTCTTTATTCCTCCTCTCAGTCCATAGTCCTCTGAGTTCCCAAGTGCATATCTCATACTCTAAGTCAATGTTTCTCAACAAAAATTCCATTATCATTTCCATAATGATATCCTATTAGTTTGTATTTAAATTGGTTTTCTTATGACAAAAAGTTAATAAGCATATAGGTCACTTTTTGAATAATGAAAATGATTACTTCTCAATGAACATTAATCAACTCCTGATAAGTTTAGATGCCTTGATAATCTGAATATGCTGTAATAGTTTATAATAATATGATCATTCATTCTTCATATTAATGTGACTAAGTCACTGTTTTTTTAAAGGAACATAATACTTGCACTAATATACTTTCATTTGTTTTCTTCTATTTTTTTGAAAAAGGATGAGGATACTGGCATAGAATAGGAAAACATGAAAGAAACTATTCTTTTTATCTTTCCCCTCTCACGGTATTTCATTGTCAGATAAGTTATGTTTATATCACCTGATGTTTAATCTTTTGATGTATAAGATTATTAGTTAAGTATTCCAATTTTATTTTGTTTAATAAATCACTTTTCTTGTAAGAATGTTTTTGTCTTATACACAGTTTCTATAATATTTTGTAATGTGCCAAATCTTTTTAAATCAATGAATATTTTTCATTAACATTTTAATCCCCTAGAGTACTTGAATATTTATTTCATATATATTTACAAATCAAATAGAATTTCCTAATTAAGCTTTGCGAATCTTCAAATCTCCTTTCTTATCACTCTCCTCTTTCTTTACAGACATAGTCAAATTCATTTTTTTATATTTTAAATTATGTCTATGAAAGATATAAAAAATTGGGAATTTTTAAAAATAGAAATAATTATCCTGAGCAACAGAAAGGTAGTACAGTAGACATGGTACTTCCCTTGCATGTTACTGACCTGGGTTTGATCCTCAGCACTCCTTATGGTCTCCCAAGCTGTATAGTATCCCTGAGCACAGTCAGGAATTAACCTTGAGCACTACCAGGGTTGTACCCCAAAACCATCATAAGATGAAATGAAAAAAATACCAATTATCATAAACCTACTTGGAAGGTCACTTGGAATATGAGTATGCATATTTTTTAAGCATGACAATAAGAAAATGTTTGGAGGCTGGAGGATAGCAGGTAAGAGGCCTGTGTTAATCACAGCCAAATCAGTTTATCTGAGTGATCTCAAGAACCAGGAGTTAGAAGAGCGCAGCAAGGTATAACCTCAAAACAAACAAAAGAAGAATAAACATAATATACACATTATAATTAGTATATATTATCTATTATACTTCAATATATATTGATATTGTATATTATAAATTATATACATACTTTATATAATAAATATTATTAAATTGAATTATATTATAGTGTACTATATTTAAAGTATTTAATAAATTCTATTATCAATAATAATTAATAATTATTGTATTATTAATAATATATTAAATATCTTAAATAAATATTTGTTAATTCTATTGTATATTGCATATTATATCATATTTCAATATGCATTGAAATACATAAATTATTATCAATAAAATATATTATATATAATAATATAATAATAAATGACAAGACTGTCGTCATGATAACTACATGAGAATTTAGAAGTAAAAATTATCTACATGAATTAAGTAGCAAGAACATGTGCAAGTTGCACAACTATGGATGTGACCTTGGTGAATAGAACAACAGAGGAGAGTATATTCTTAAGTGAATAAATCCTTTTCAGATGCTAAAGATTTTTTTGATTGCATGCGCCATGCAGAAAAGTATGCTAGAACTGATGTTTGAGAACTTTGAGGACTAGGTAATGTTTTCTGTTGCTATTCTTAACATTCAATGGAGTGACTAATAGGAAATTTTAGGGTAAAGTGTGTTTTATCATGATTCACAGTAAATATATGGTCTTGTGTATAGACTGCACTTGCTCCAGGGTCATCCTATCCATACTGCACTTTCATTGCCTTCTAATTACATTGCAATAGTTACTGCAAAATTCCAACACCAGTTCCATAGAAGCAATAATTCATTTTTAAGGGGGTCAGTCTTAGTACGAGTTAAGCTTCATGTACCTACAGCATGTAAATATAGCAGATAAAAACCATTGAAAGTGCACAAATCAACATAGAATATCTGAATCAAATACTTCCAATAAATTTGTTACTCAATGTATTTGTAACTTGTGTGACCATTAGTAACCCAAGTGTCTTCCATTTTTCATCAAATTAAGTACAGGAATAATGATAAGTATCCAGGAGAATAACATAAAGCATTACTTAAACTGGGATATCAAAACAAACCAAAACAAACAAAAACCTACCCTTCTCTTTATGTAATAGACAATCTGATAAGTGTGTCTTTAAATTTTACTGAGTTCTAAATAGTATTGACTAGCAAAACTCCATGAGTTGAAATATTCTGGTTACTTGTTTTAGACTTTGAGACAATTAAGACTTATTCAGAGAAGATCTTTAATACAAGAATATTGAAATTTTTAGGTAAATTCTTATAAATTGTTAGTGATAGACTATTATATTTTAGGGGCTGGAGCAGTGACACAAGTGGTAAAGCATTTGCCTTGCACACGCTGATTTAGAATGGGACCAGGGTTGGATCCCCCAGCATCCTATATGGTCCCCCAAAGCTAGCATTGATTTCTGAGCTTGTAGCTAGGAATAAGTAACCCCTGAGTGTCACTGGGTATGGCCCACAGAACTAAAAAAAAAAAAAAAAAACCCACAGATGATTAAATTGACTTATTTTGCTTCCCAGTTTGGAGAAAGGTACAGTGTTAGTCTTAAGAACTTGAATGTATCTTATGGGGTTTAAATTTTTAATTGAAACTAGTATACTTATTAGAAGTTTAATATGCCGTGGAGGTTCTCTATTAATTTGTTTTTGCTTTTTAGTGGGGAGGGGTGCTGGAGGGAAGGCTTGGAAGAGGCATGGCTGTATTCAAGGCTTCTTCTGACTTTAGGATCCGGGAGCATTGCTGGTAGTGCTTTGCTTTAGAATCTATCTGTAGTGTCCAGGATTGAAAAGAGTTAGCCATGAGGCACAGCGGTAGAACGTTTACCTTACACATCCCACCTACGATAGAGGATGGTAAGAATCCCAGCATCCTCTATGGTCTGCATGCTAGGAAGGAATTTCGAATTACACAGCCAGGATTAACCCCTGAGCTATTGGGCGTGACCAAAAAAGAAAAGAAGAGAAAAAAAAAAAAGAAAGAAAAGAAAAAAGGAAAGGAAAAAATGTTTTAAGTGCTGGGCTATTTCTCCAGCACTGAAAATTCTATTTTGAGCAGCAGACTAGTCAAGTCACGATATCAAACAAATTTTGGAACCAGTTATGCTAATTATTCTGTTTGATTTTTGTTTCACTGTTTCTCCCTTAGTGTAAAATAATATATTATTAGAGAAACTAGGAACTAGTTTGTAATCAGAAAATTAATATCATTTAACTAAGAGCTTTATTGTATACTTTGAATTAATTGAACAGTGTTTTCTTACAATTCATAAATATTACAATCTACAAATCATATAAATCCATAAACTATAAACATATTCATTTCTAACTATTCCAGACTCCATCTTTGGACTATGAATCTCTAAGGTAATTATGTTTACAAAATAGAAAGAAGTTACATCTAGGAATGTGTTGCAATTTATTTATTTATTTTAGTTTTTTGGGTTACACCCTGTGAGGCTCAAGGGTTACTCCTGACTATGCTCTCAATAATCGCTCCTGGCTTTGGGGAACCATATAGTACATAGGGGATCAAACCTAGGTCCATCCTGGGTTAGCCACCTGCAAGGCAAATACCCAACCGTTGCACCATCACTCCTGCCCCTGTGTTGCAATTTATTAAGCTCAAAATTTTAATTTGCATGAAATCTTTTTAGATGTTGCATTAACTGACATATTAATGACCAATTTTACATATTTCCTTTACATAATTATATATCAATTTGAGTGTCTACTTCTCATTTATTTAAAAGAGACTTAATGTGTTAGCATACTTATGCCAGAACCCATAATAAAATATTATTATAACATACCCAGTAAAATTAATTGTAAAAAATGACTACTCAGTTACACACCACACACATACACAAACACCACATAGCTAATGGAATTTTGTTTGTTTGTTTTTTGTTGCATACCTGACTGTGTTTGGGTCTTACTCCTACGTTTTTGCTTAGGCATCTTTCTCAGTGGTGCTCAGGGAACATATATGGTGATGTGGATCAAATTTTGATCAGTTTCATCAAGAAAAGTATATTTCCTACTGTACTGTCTTTAATCCCAAGTCATGTATATTTAATTACTACAAATTGAATCACATTAATCTATACAAAATGCAACATATTTTGATACATACATCTTTATACTACAATATATTTTTTAAATTATGATTTCAATATTAATAACATATCAGGTTGCTATTATAATAATCTAAATATTACTATTCAAATAAAGAATTTGTGTTAGGTCTTAAATGCTGATTAAAGAAAACATTTTGAAAAGCCAACTCCTTATGGCACCATATATTTTCTCCATAGAAGATATGAACATTTTTGCAGATGTATCTTTCTAATCAAGATACCATCTTAACTTTCTTTTGCAGCCCCCCCTCATCAAATTCTAAAACAATACAGACTTCATTGACAAAATCAACCTTCTATCATGAAATAGGTACCTTTGTCAACATATAGTGAGAAAATCAGTATTCCTCTGCTTATCATTATTATTATTATTATTATTATTATTATTATTATTATCAGATAAGCAGAGGAATACTGTATGAGGGACCTATAAACTTCATATATTTGTGCCCATAAAAAGCCTTGACCCCTGACCCTAGAGAAGGAAAATGTGAACACGTTAACAGGATAGATCAGCCAAATCCCATCTGTCTGATCTTATTAGGATACCCTCAGGATTTAGGTTCTGACCTTCTATAATTATTGACACCTATTTAATTTATCTTTTCATCCCCAGCCAAGCCTAGGCCAGCTGCTATGGCACATGTAAATACATCACTGTTGCCAGCACGAGCTGATTGGTATTCATGCTTCAGTGTCTTTTTTATTTTCTCCTTGGCTGCTGGGAGTAGCCTGAGCAATGCAGAAACTAAAGAGCTTCATCTATTAGGCATGACAGATTTGTATTCAGCGGTAAACGCCTGACCTTGCTCAACTCCCTCATCCATTCCCATCATCCTCTGCCCAGATGAAAGAGTCTGCTTAACTCCTGCTTCCTAGCTGTTTCCTTGGCAACAATAACCGAGTCAGTATGAGAGAATAAATTATAGGAGAACACCTTGGTAGTGAGATTAAGTGCTGAAATTAAAAAAAATATATAGGTATCCATAGAATTGTCAAAGAGGAATGTTTAAAACTGGATTTGTAAAATAGTGCCCATCTGTGATATATGATTTCCTCATTCACTCATTTTGGTCTGTGGTAATTGCTGATTTTTCTATAAGGAAGTCTACCTCAAAGATTGAGTTTTCCAGCTTTAAGGATCTATTTAAGTTGTTCACAGAAGAAGGTTGATTTTGTTAATGAAGCTTGTATTGTTTTAGATGCTGATGAGTAGGCTGTATCTGACAGTTAACATGGTCTCTAGACTAGGAGGGATACATTTGCAATGAAATGTGTACTTTATTGCCTCCTTATTAGAATCTGCCTTAAAAGTAAAACAAAAAGGCTTTAGACATGGAAGATCAGAAAGCAGCAAGGATCCTTTTCCTTGAGTGTTCTGTCTCTTTTACTATCTGAAAAATTTATCAGCAGTTTATTTTTTGATAACACATCACAAGTTTGTCAAAAGTATCTGAAACCCTGTGGGATTCTTAAATTTACATTGATATTTTTAGGCATATGATAAGAAATAAACCCATATATTGATAAACATGGTAGATTAATTTCATGTCATTTGTTAGGGGCCACTTTGGAAGAATGCTGGGTGGGGATAGGTTATGTTTAACAATGCCAGGGATCAAAGTGTCAGACCTTGGATGGAAACAATATGCTTCTTTCACACTTTGAGACATGTTCCTAAGCCCACAGGTGTCTTCTGGCATTAAATGAATAGCTGAAAAGCTATTCACCCACCTGAATAACTGAAACTGGTTCCTGTCTTGTCAGTAGCTTACCTGATTTTGATCCCCAGTACAGTACATGATTCTCCAAACCAGAGTTATTCATGAGCACAGAGCCAGGAGTAAGTCCTGAGCATGGACAGTGGTATGGACCAAAAAAAAAAAAACCAACTAAATATACATACACAAACACACACAAATAAGACATTGTGCAACTAAACATACAAAATAGAGATAGTAAGCAGAGATTCCGGGCACCAGGAGATTGGAATAAGATATATTTTTATTCTGGGCATCTATAGTGTTCTGTTATTATTTGTCAATTTTTGCTTTTGAACAAAATATCTTGAATATCTTACTAAAATTATATTTTACATTCATCTTTTCTACTTATATTAAATATTCATGGTAAATATTTAATATTCGAATTACTTAATTGGGTCTAATAAATAATAGAGGGTTTAAGACTGTAAGAGTTTTAATTAGATAATCTTCTACTCTGTAGTTTTGTATTAAATGAAAGCTTAGCCTTATGACCTATTACTTCAAATTATTTTAAGTTCTAAGAGGATAGTTTGCTTCTATTATAAAAGAGTCATAATTACATTTGGCAACAGAATTTAGCCAAACTTATTTGTTGGTTTTAATTAAAGCAAACTATTAGGTACTTCGGCTCACGTTTGAATAATTACAATATTTGATTATCTCATGCATAGACTCTTTGGTTAAATGTTTCAATTTTCTATGTACTAACTCCACTAAAATCTATGAAATGAGTCACTTTCTGCTGGATGACTAGCATGAACACTTTGCACTGTACACTTTACTTTAGTATTTAGTAGGCTGTGTGGGTGTTATTATGAACTCACTTCTTGGGAAAAACAGCTGATAACATCTGGTGGGGAAAAACTTTCTTATTGTATTTTTCAGTAGTTCTTAGAAAATTGGACACAATATTAACTAATATTAACATATATCAACTAAGTGATTTATATTCATGTATTTTATTTTATAGTTCTAGACATCAGGGTCTCAAAACCTAATTGTATTGAAGTCAAAGTGTTTATTCTGGAAATTCTGAGGGAAAATCAATTTCATTTTGTTTTCAATTTATGGGAGCCTCCCACATCCCATGGCTCATGGTCCTTTCCACACATTTTTCACAATTTTGCTTGTGATCACTACCTATATGCACTGCTTTCTCAAAGGACCTTAATGATCACACTAGGCTAATCAAGATAATCCAAAATAATCCACCCCTCTCACTTTACTCACATCTTTAAAGTTAGTAACATCTTTTAGTCCAGAATGAATAAATATGTATGTCATTTACAGGTAATAAAATAAGAATATCTTAAAAAACACTTTTCTGAAGAGAAAGAGATGATCTCTGAGTCTAATGAAAAAGAATTAAAATGTGGAAATAGATACGAATTTTGAGGAATCTATGTAAAAATAAAATTTTTAATTGATAGGAGGCACTTGGGTTACTCATGGCTCTGTACTCAGAAATTACCCTTGGCAGTGCTCTAGGGACCATATGGAGCCAGGGATTGAACTTGAGTTGGTGGCATGCAAGACAAACATCCTACCTTCTGTGCTGGCCTCTAAATATAGCATCTTGTAGCACTTAAGGTTCAGAAGATGTTATATTTTCCTGTCTTTCTAGATAAAATTTGAAAAACTAGTCTCCTTAGTTATTTTTCTGTGCTTTATATATTTAAAGTTTTGTTTTAGTTTTATGAGAAGGCTTTTACTGCTGCAAGTAGATGAATGGTTTGCCTTTAAACATCAGTTTGTGGGGTCCGGGAGGTAGCATGGAGGTAAGGCGTTTGCCTTTCATGCAAAAGGTCATCGGTTCAAATCCCAGTGCCCCATATGGTCCCCTGTGCCTGCCAGGAGCAATTTCTGAGCATGGAGCCAGGTGTGACCCCCCCCCCCCCAAAAAAAAACAACAACCAAAAATAAATAAACATCAGTTTGTTTGCTTATGAACATCTTAATCTAACCTGAGCATCCACTTGGAGAATGTATTCGGGGGCAGGGGTGACAATAGACCTCAAAAAAGTGTGGTCTAGATTTCAGAAACTATATCCTTAACATTCTCTGTGATCTAAGCCCAGTTACAGGATAAGTCTTTCTAGGAAAAAATGGAGTCTTATTTATTTGTTTGTTTGTTTATTGGGGGTTTGGGCCACACTCGGTGACTCTCAGGGGTTACTCCTGGCTCTATGCTCAGCAGTCGCTCCTGGTGTGGGGAGCATATGGGATGCCTGGGGATCGAACCTCGGTCAGTTCTAGGCTAGTGCTGGCAAGGCAGACAGACACCTTACCTCTAGCGTCACCATGCCAGCCCAAGGAGTCTTATTTATAAAAGGAATTACTTTGGAGAAAAATTCAGAGTCATGCTACATTATTTATGGTCTTCTATATTGCATGTCTGTTTGTTACACAATTTCTTATTCAGCCCCTATGCAAGCATGAAAAATCATCAGAGAACTTGTTTAGGGTGTAAAATTTTGACACAATATTTGGTGAGTCTCTAAAAGTAAGTCATAGTATTAGTAAAATAATCAAATGTACTACAGAATTGTCTGGTAGTTCAGACAAGTTGACCTTTCTCTAAGTTTATTGTTGATTTTTAATTGTTGATTCAAGGAGAAAGTTTAGACCTTAAGGTTTATTTATCCCAGAAAGATAGTCATTTTAATAATTAAAAAATTCTAAAAACTCTTAAGCATATTAGAGTCATATTTTCCAGAGTCATCTACTTATTTATTATCCTTGAAAAATATGTGTATTATGTTCTTTGTTACTATCTTAATTTGTTCCAAAGATAATATTGCCATTTTGCATTTCCTCTGAAAGGAAAAAAAAACTCAAAACCAGCAAAGCTGCTATCTGATAAATAGATGTCAATGTATATTTCTACGAAATAACTACAAAAATAGTGCTTGTTAATTCAATCTTTTTCTATGTAATATTTCCAAGTCAGACTTTCTTACATTCCTGAAATTCAGTTTGATATACCAAGAATGTAATAATGTTAAAATGTTATCTTTGGGGGCCGGAGAGATAGCATGGAGGTAAAGTGTTTGACTTGTGAGCAGAAAGTCATTGGTTCCAATCCCAGCATCCCATATGGTCCCCTGAGCCTGCCAGGAGCAATTTCTGTGCGTGGAGCCAGGAGCAACCTCTGAGTGCTGCTGTGTGTGATCCAAAACAAAAAACAAAAAG
>PVKC010015104.1:0-21675 GCA_004027635.1 Crocidura indochinensis | reverse complement strand
TACCATGCTGAGATAAATAAGTCAGAGGGAATGCTATGATAAATAGTGGGGTGCACACATTATTTGGGATGAATGTTCTTCCGACTTGGTGGTAGATACCTAGGCGAGCAATTGCTGGGTCAAATGGCAGCTCAATTCCGAGTTCCTTGAGTCCTCTTCAGACTGTACTCCATAGGGGTTGAACTAGGGGCATTCCCACCAGCAGGGATGAGCATGCCTTTCATACTGCATCCCTGACAACAGAGTCTGTTCCCATTATTTTTGATGTGAGCCTTTCTCACTGGGGTAAGGTAGTACCTCATTTTTGTTTTGATTTGGATTTCTCTGATGATGACTGAAGATGAGAATGTTTTCATGTATTTGTTGGTCATCTTTTGGTGTTCTTCCGAGAAGTGTCTAATCATTTCGTCTTCCCATTTTTTATGGCTTTATTTGATTTTGGGGGCCTCAGCTTTCTGGGTGTTTTGTATATTCTGGATATTACTCTTTTATCTGATATGTTGAGTGAAAAGATTTTTTCCAGTCTGTTAACTGTCTTCTTGTGTTATATAGGGTTTCTTTTGCCATGCAGAAGCTTTGTAGTTTGATGTAGTTCCATTTGTTTATGTTTGACGCTAAAGTTCTTGCCATTGGTGCTCCATCCTCGAAGACCTTTTTGATATACAGGTCTTCGAGTGTTCTACCTATTTTATTCTCTATTAATTTTATAGATTCGGGTCTAGATTCGAGGACTTTGAACCATTTTGATTTGATTTGTGTATAAGGGGTGAGGCATGGGGCAATTTTGAATTTCTTACATGTGGTTTTCCATTTGTGCCAACACCATTTGTTGAAAAGACTTTCTTTGTTCCATTTCAATTCTTGGCTCTGTTGACGATTTTAGTTGACAGTATATCTGGGGGTTTTGAGCTGGCCCGCGGCTCTCAGTTATTCGTGGTCATGGAAAGGACTCTTACCTGAAAGAAAGAAGGGTAGGAGGAAAGGGGACACCAAGTTATGGATTCTGATCAAAGTGTTAATTTTATTTAAAGCAAGCAGGGTTTATATAGAAAATTAACAATGGTGAGTGGTTATATAACAGTTACATAAACGTTGGTTACATGAACAACACAGTTTCTAGATGACTTCATAAAAGTCACAATGTTCTGCCAGCATACCTCTTGCAAGTACATACATATAACAAGCCTTCCTGTATGGTCAAGTTCTTGCAGGGCAGTCTGCGTCAACTCCTGCCCATTTGGCAGGTATTCATCTAAAGTTCAGAAAAAGGGCAATGCTGAGACAAAATGTCTGTCTGAGGCAAAATGGCTGTACTTATGCTAAGCTATATTTCAAAGGATCTGACTCCCAACAGGGTTTATGTCTGGAAATTCTGTTCTGACCCACTGGTCTGAGGCTCTGTCCTTGTACCAGTACCATGCTGTTTTGAACACTATGGTTTTACAGCAGTGGTCCTCAAACTACGGCCCGCAGGCCACATGTTGTATTATTTCCTATTTTGTTTCTTCACATCAAAATAAGACGTATGCAGTGTGCATAGGAATTTGTTCATAATTTTTGTTTTTACTATAGTCTAGCCCTCCAGTGGTCTGAGGAACAGTGAACTGGGCCCCTTTTTAAAAAGTTTGAGGACCCCAGCTTTATAGTATAGTTTCAGGTTAGGTAGTGAGATGCCACCCAGCTTCTTGTTTTTTAGTATGTGCTTGGCTATCCTGGGACTTCTGTGATTCCAAATGAATTTTATTATTCATTGTTCTAATTCTTTAAAGATTGACCTTTGAATTTGGATTGGGATTGCATTGAATCTATATAGTAGTTTGGGTAGAATAGTCATTTTGACTATGTTGATTCTACCTATCTATGAGCATGGGATATTCTTCATTTCCTTATATCCTCTTGAATTTCTTTCTGGAGTGTTTCGAAGTTTCCCTGTATAGGTCCTTCACTTCCCTTGTAAGGTTGATCCTAGGTACCTGATATTTTTGATACTATTTTAAATGGAGCTGTATTTTGTATTCTACACCCTCCCCAGTCCTAGGCACACATTTCTGCTTTATATTTATTTAATTTTTTTCATATTTTATTTAGACACCTTGATTACATACATACATGATTGTGTTTGGATTTCAGTCATGTAAAGAACACCATCCATCATCAGTGCAACGTTCCCATCACCATTGTCCCAAATCTCCCTCTTCCCCACCCAACCCCCGCCTGTACTCTAGACAGGCTCTCTATTTCCCTCATACATTCTCATTATTAGGACAGTTCAAAATGTAGTTATTTCTCTAACCCAACTCATCACTCTTTGTGGTGAGCTTCATGAGGTGAGCTGGAACTTCCAGCTCTTTTCTCTTGTGTCTCAAATTATTATTATTGCAGGCATGTCTTTCATTTTTCTTAAAACCCATAGATAAATGAGACCATTCTGCATTTTTCTCTCTCTCTGACTTATTTCACTCAGCATAATAGATTCCATGTAAATCCATCTATAGGAAAATTTTATAACTTCATCTCTCCTTACAGCTGCATAATATTCCATTGTGTATATGTACCACAGTTTCTTTAGCCATTCGTCTGTTGAAGAGCATCATGGTTCTTTCCAGAGTCTTGCTATGATAAATAGTGCTGCAATAATATAGGTGTAAGGAAGGGGTTTTTGTATTGTATTTTTGTGTTCCTAGGGTATATTCCTAGGAGTGGTATGGCTGGATCATATGGGAGCTCTATTTCCATTTTCTGAAGGAATCTCCATATCACTTTCCATAAAGGTTAAACTACACAGCATTCCCACCAGCAGTGGATAAGACTTCCTTTCTTTCCACATCTGTGCCAACACTGTTTTTCTCATTCTTTGTGATGTGTGCCATTCTCTGTGGTGTGAGGTGATAACGTCATAGTTGTTTTGATTTGCATCTCCCTGATGATTAGTGATTTGGAGCATTTTTTCATGGGTCTTTTGGCCATTCGTATTTCTTCTTTGTCAAAGTGTCTATCCATTTCTTCTCTCCATTTTTTGATGGATTAGATGTTTTTTCTTTTAAAGTTCGTTAAGCGCCTTGTATATTTTGGCGATTAGGCCCATATCTGATGAGTATTGGGTGAATAGTTTCTCCCACTTAGTGGGTGGCTCTTGTATCCTGGGTGCTATTTCCTTTGAGGTGCAGAAGCTTCTGAGCTTAATGTATTCCTATCTGCTAATTTCTGCTTTCACCTGCGTGGAGAATGCATTATCCTCCTTGAATAGGAATATAGTCTAAATGTCCTAGAGTGTTTTGCCTACGTGTTGTTCTATATATCTTATGGTTTCGGTTCTGATATCAAGGTCTTTCATCCATTTGGATTTTACCTTCATACATGGTGTTAGTGGAGGTCTAAGTTCAATTATATTTGCAAGTGGCTAGCCAGTTGTGCCAACACCACTTGTTGAAGAGGTTTTCTTTACTCCATTTAGGATTTCTTGCTTCTTTATTAAAAATTAGGCAACTGTATGTCTGGGGAACATTTTCTGAGTATTTAAGCCTATTCCACTGATCTGAGGGCCTGTCTTTATCCCAATACCATGCTGTTTTGATAACTATTGCTTTGTAGTAAAGTTTAAGGTTGGGGAAAGTAATTCCTCCCATTTTGTTTTGCCCAATGATTGCTTTAATTATTCTAGGGTGTTTATTGTTCCAAATGAATTTCAAAAGTGCCTGATCTACTTCTTTGAAGATTTTCGTGGGGATCTTTAGAGGGATTGCATTAAATCTGTATAAAGCCTTGGGTGGTATTGCCATTTTGATAATGTTAATCCTGCCAATCCAAGAGCAGGGTATGTGTTTCCATTTCTGCGTATCCTCTCTTATTTCCTGAAGCAGAGTTTTATAGTTTTCTTTGTATACATACTTCACATTTTTAGTCAAGTTGATTCCAAGATATTTGAGTTTGTGTGGCACTATTGTGAATGGGGTTTTTTTTTATCTTAATGTCCGTTTCTTCCTTATTACTATTGGTGTATAGAAAGGCCTTTGAATTTTGTGTGTTAATTTTGTAGCCTGCCACCTTACTTTATGAGTCTATTATTTCTAGAAGTTTTTTGGTAGAGTCTTTAGGGTTTTCTAAGTAAAGTATCATGTAATCTGCAAAAAGTGGGAGCTTGACTTCTTCCTTTCCTGTCTGGATTCCTTGATATCTTTTCCTCGTCTAATCGCTATAGTGAGTACTTCCAGTACTATGTTGAATAGGAGTGGTGAGAGAGGACAGCTTTGTCTTGTGTCAGAATTTAGAGGGAAGACTTAGTTTTTCTCCATTAAGGATAATATTTGCTACTTACTTGTGGTATATGGCCTTAACTATATTGAGAAAGGTTCCTTCCATTCCCATCTTGCTGGAGTTGTATTTTTGATCTCTCTCCTCAACTTCATTATTTGTGTAGAAAATAATTTCATTATTTGTGTAGAAAAACGCTACTGTCTTTTGTGTATTGACTTTGTAATCAGCTACTTTGCTGTATTGTTTAATTGTTTCTAGGAGTTTTTCTGTGGAATCTTTAGGGTTATAGATGTATATCATCATATCATCTGCAAAAGGAGATAGTTTGATTTCCAAAATTTCCAAATTCGTATTCTTCAGATTCCCGTCTCTTGTTGGATTGCTATTGCTCAAATTCTAAGATTATATTGAATAAGAGTGGAAGAGTGGTTAGCCTTGCCTAGTTTCTGAGTTTAGTGGGAATGCTTCTTTTTTTTGCCATTAAGGATAATGTTGGCTGTGGGCTTTTCATAGATAGCTGTAACTATCTCGAGGAAGCTTCCCTCTAACCCTATTTTGCTAAGTGTTTTCAACATGAAAGGGTGTTGAATTTTGTCAAATGCCTTCTCTGCATCGACTGATATGATGATGTGTTTTTTGTCTTCCTTGTTGCTGATGTGATGTATGATGTTGACTGATTTGCATATGTTGAACCAACCTTGCATTCCTGGGATGAAACCTACTTGGTCATGATATATGATCTTTTTAATAAAGTGCTAGTTTCAGTTTGCAAAAATTTTGTTTAGAATCTTTGCATCTATGTTCATTAGTGAGATTGGTCTGTAGTTTTCTTTCTTGGAGATGTCTTTGCCATCTTTGGGAATGAGTGTGATATTAGCCTCATAAAAGGATTTGGGGTGGATTCCTGTTTCTACGATGGTTTGGAAGCCTGTGGAAAAGTGGTAGTAAGTCTTTTCGGAACGTTCTATAGAATTCGCTTGTAAATCTATCTGGACCTGGACTTTTGTTCTTAGGGAGTTTCTTAATTACACCTTCAATTTCATCTGAAGTGATTGGTCCTTTTAGGCTTTCTAGGTCTTCTTTATCTAGTCTTGAAGGATGGTATTTTTCCAGGAACCTGTCTTTTCTACTGGGTTCTCTACCCTGAGTATAGTTGTTCATAGTATGATCTCATGATATGCTATATTTCTTGGGGTTCTGTTGTTATCTCTCCCCTTTCATTCATAATCCTACTGATTTGGGTTTTCCCTATTTTTTGGTGAGTTTTGCCAGTGTTTGTCTATCTTGTTTATTTTTTCAAAACACCAACACCTGGTCTGATTGATTTTTGTATTGTTTTCTTAGTTTCTGTGTCGTTTATTTCTGCTCTGATTTTTATTGTTTCTTGCCTTCTGGTTGTGGTTGGCTTTCTTTGAGGCTGTTGTTCCAATTCCTTGAGGTGATCCTATAAACTGCTAGTTTTGTCATTTTCCTGTTTCTTGAATTAGGCCTGTATTGCTCTGAGTTTCCCCTAATTGCTGCTTTTGCTGTGTCCCATAGATTTTGACAATTGATCTTCATTATCATTTGCGTCAAGGAATCTTTTTATTTCTTCCTTAAGTTGCTCTTTGATCCAGCTATTGTTGAGCAGCATGTTGTTTAATCTCCAGGTATTAGTTTTTCTCCATTGCTTCTTCTTGTAGTCAATTTTGACCTCTGTTGCATAGTGATCTGATAGGGTGCTTCTAATGATCCTTACATTTGTGATCTTATATAAGTTAGATTTGTATCCTAGGACATGATCTATTCTGGAGAAGGTTCCATGTGGGCTTTAGAAGAATGTGTATTCTGTTCTCTGGGGATGAAGTGTCCTATAAAATTCTATTAGATCTTGATCTTCTAATTTTTCATTTAGGACTCTTATTTCTTTGCTTTTTTTCTGTTTGGTGGTGATAGTGGAGTATTGAGATCTCCTACAATTATCACATTTTCTTTCATGTGTTTCTTCAGGTTTGCAAGCAGTTGCCTCACATATTTTGCTGGTTCTACATTAGGTACATAAATATTGACCATGGCTAGTACTTCTTGATAGTGTTCCCCACAGTAGTGTCTCCCTTTCTTTGTCCCTGATCACTTTTTTGAGGTTGAATGGAATTTGGTCTGATATAAGATTGGCTGTTCCTGCTCTTTTTTGTTTTCTATTAGCCTGAATAATTAATTTCCATCCTTTTATTCTGAGCCTGTTCTGGTCCTGCAGTTGTAGGTGTGTTTTTTGCAGGCAGCAGAAGTCTGGTTTATGTTTTTTCATCCAGTTCTCTACTATGAGTCTCATAATGGGAGAGTTTAGTCCATTAACATTTAAGGATATTATTGACAGAGAGGAGCATTGTGCAGTTGTGTTATGTAGGGTGGGTGTTGTTACAATCGGTGGTTTGAATTGTGTACTTTCTCTCAGAGTAGGTTGTTTATGGGTGGTTTTGTCTGTGCAAATAATGCAAGCTTGTTTTCGTTTGAGAATGTTTTTATTCTGCCCTCTCATATGAATGAGAGTTTTGCTGGATATTGAACCCTAGATTGGAAGTTTCTTTCATTCAGGCATTTAAATATATTATTCCACTCTCTTTTTGCTTGAATTATTTCAAATGGGAGATCTGGTTTGATTCTTATGTCCCTTTCTTTGTATTTGAGGGTTTTTCTCCCTTATTGCTTTAAGGAGATCATCTTTCTCTTTGTTTTTTTTCCATTTTGATTATTATATGTCTTGGTCTTGACTTGTAGAGTCTATTTTATTAGGGACTCTCTTCACTTCCTGGATTTGCACTGAATCTTTTTTCCAGAGGATGGGAAAGTTTTCTGTTAATACTTTCCTGACTACCTGTTCTTCACCTGTTCCTATTTTCTACCCTTCTGATATACCCACAATTATTAGGTTATTTCTTTTGTCCTTGTTCATTAGATATTGGACTTTTCCTTCAAGTGCTTTGCCTTTTATTTCCTTGCTGGTTTCTTGGTCATTTTTTGTTTGCCATTTTCCTTCGAGTTCTTCAATGTGCTTCTCCAACTGCTCAAATGGCTTGTTATGTTGTTTTTAACTCCTTTATTTCCCTTTGTATGGAATCTCATATTCTTTGACAGTTCTTTAATTTGGCAGATTTGTTCCTCCATGGATTTCTTATATATCTGTGGCTAGTGTGTCCTTCATTTCTTTAATCAAGGCTTCCATTTTGTTCTTCATGGCTTCTTTTAAGTCTCCTTCCAATGGATCTGTGCGTTTTGGTGGACTTGGAATCTTGCTAGAGTTTCTTTCCGTATCTACTGATGTTGGGGTTCTCTTTAATTTGCCAATATTTCTTTGCATTTATTGTTGTCTCTTGGTGTTCAGTGCCTTCTGAATTCAGCCTTCTTTGCCCCCTGTGTCGTGGGGATGGGTTCCCTCCCTGAGCGTGGTTCTGGAGGGGTCTGTTGGGTGAGCTCGCTGAGATTTGACTCCTCCTATGCTATCTAGTAGGGTCTAGTCTATTTTTTCCTTTTATTGGCAGCTAGTGCAGTTCAGCTCCTGACCACAATGTTGAAGGCGCTGTTGAGCCTAGGTCCCTGTCCTCCCCCTTCCCTATGTGAAGCTTCACTACCTCTGAGCCTCAGCCTAGGAAATTGTCTCAGCCAAACCCACCTGGCGTTCTCTCTTTGCCCCTGGGGGTCCCAGGTCCACACTGGGGCTCAGGGGGCAGGCTGCTCTAGGATACCCCAAGGTCTGGAGAGTAAACCAAAGTTCACTCGGTCTCCAGTCTATAAGCTCTAGCCCTTCCCAGAGGCATAGAGTGGATCAGGCATAGGGTTCTCTGGGTGCCTACGTGGAGAGTTGGCTGGGTGACACACTCGCCTTGCCTGCAGTCGAGTCGTAGGTACCTGGGGGTCTGGTGCAAGGCTGCTGGAGAACGCTGAGGTCCTATGTACACGTGGGGTCAGGTGGCGGGAGCACTCACCCTGCCTGGATTCGGGTCGGGGGTCCCTGGAGTCTGGTCCAGGACTGCTACTGAACGCAGGGGTCCTGTACCCACGTGAGGAAGTGGCCAGGTGGCAGGCACACTCACCCTGCCTGGATTTGGGTCGGGGGTCCCTGGGGGTCTGGCACAGGGCAAATAACAGCCATTCTTACACCTGAATTACATCCTTTATTGATTTAAATATTTACTATTTTTATCAAGCAGAAAAAATAACTCAGCCTCATATTTTTGCTACATTTATTTCATCACGCATAAAATTAAAATTGCAATTATTACACAAATATGGTATCTGATTTTGGTTATTGATTGTTCTTTGGTTCTACTTTATTTACATAAAAATATTGTCATTCAATCCAGAGTGTTCTTTACTTTAATTTTATTAAAACCGTTGTGATCTCAAATTTATTCATTGTTGAATTTCAGATATACTTGAGTCAAGGCTGTTCCCACCACTATTGTTGACCTCCATCCCCAATGAATTGAGTGCATCTTATACCACTACCTTTTGTCCCTAGCCTGGCAATAGAATAAGCTCCTTTATGTTTAGATTGTTAAAGATTGTCTCTTGATCCTATTGTCATTGACTTTGGCTTGGATATTCAATCCTGTGCTTACTTTTTCTCTACCAATATTTCTGAACCACTTGGCCTCTATATCCCACCTTTGTTTTTTGTCCTTTATTCTTAGTTTAAAAGAAAAATGCAGAAATATGTGGTTAAAACAAAGTAACTCTAAGGTTCTATAAAAAAGTGGGAGCCACTATTTAGAAGATAATAAAAAAGAGAATAGGAAAAGGGTTTTCTTTTGTTTTTGTTTTTTTTTCTTTTGGTTTTTGGTTTTCTTTTGTTGATAGGTGCAATAAAATTTGGGGAAAATAGAAAGGAAAACCTTTGGCCTAAAAACAGAGAGACTGTACCCATGAAGCATCCTAATATAAGACTAATTAGAGGCTCTGGGCATACTATATTGTCTAATTCCAAAGTCTTTGTGGTCACAGTAAAAGTTTTTCTTAATCATGGTTGTCACAGTCAGGTTTCTGTACTTAGAGATCCTAATTTTTGTACAGATCTTACATAGAAGTCAGGGTGTTACAGAGTGTCTTCTGATTTCATCTCAACAGTAGTTGGCAATGCAGGAAACTCTGCCCTGAAAGCAAGTTGTTGCTCTTACCAAGTCATCAGGGTGTCATATGAACCCACTCTGGAGCAAGTCAGTGCCAGGGCACCAGTAGAACCTTCCCTGTAGAAATCTAATTCTGTCAGAGACAGCCAGAGATCAAACCCTGATATGGAATTTAGCAGGATAAACCAGTCAGTGTGACAAGAGTACATAAGCTAAGGCAATTGACTAGCCCCAGAGCCTTAAGAAATATCACAGTTTCCTATCAGGCATGCAATCCAGGAAGCTTGAGGCATCTTTGAAGCTTTACTATCTTAAGGTAAAAATTGGTTCTTGTGTAAAGATGATATGTAAAGTTAAATTAGGGATGCACCTTGTAGAGACTGTCTGTAATGCTGGCTGTTCCATTTTGCTTCCTCTCCACCCCCCTGTTTTAATTGTCCTTAAAAAGAAGTCTGCACCGATCAATAAACGGAGCCTTGACAAGTGTTGCTTGGCCCCCTTCTTTCTCCTTGTTCTATTTTCAGGCTGGGACCCCTCTATATACCCATGGAATAACGGAGTCCTGAGGACAGGACAAAATTCATGCCCATAGTGTATATAGCCCCTCCTATATACTACCCCCTCCCCACCATCAGATATATGACTATCCCTACACCCACAATCCCAAGGCAATATCCCACCTTATTAAAAATCATTACCTTCAATTCTTTATCCATTAGGTATCAAGACTAACCTCCTACCCCAATAAGCCATTATTGAGGACCCAAGCAAAGGACTCTGAATCAGACCCACACAACATACCCTGCAAGAAACTATAACTGGACCTTTTCGCCTGGCTCGGGAATGCTCTCTTTCCTTCCTGAGAGCCGAACCAGGAGGTCCTGCCAGCATGGCATTTGGCAGCCCTCCGCCATGCCAAAGGCTGCTTTAACTAGGCCTAGGAAAGGGTGCGGGACATGGGTCACCCCAGCACCCCTCTATCTCCTTCCTCCAGTACTCCAGGGCTTTGCCTGGACTCATCACTGAACAAGCCAGCAAGGTGGGTCCCTTGGAGGAGTTTATTGGTTTCCCTAGGCTTTGCCTATTTTCCTCCCAGCTCCAAAGGGAGGGTCTGGGGGTGGGGGCTCCAAACTTCTGGCCTTCTGGCTCGGGAAGGATCTCTTTCCTTCCTGGGAGCTGAGCCAGGAGGTCCTGCTAGCATGGCGTTTGACAGCCCTCCGCCATGCCAAAGGATGGTTTAACCAGGTCTAGGAAGGGGTGTGGGACATGGGTCATCCCAGCACCCCTCTACCTCCTTCCTCTGGTACTCCAGGACTTTGCCTGGCTACATGGCTGGGCAAGCCAGCAAGGTGAGAATAGCAGCACAATAGTTTCTGGCATTAGGACTTATCAGGTTACTTTTCTTATGAAACCTGTTCACTGTGAACCCCGCATGGGGATGCCCCTGCACGGAACATTATGAGAAAAATATGGAAATCATTGTGTTTCATATGCTTGTCATTATCTGTGCGCCATCCAGGCACTCATTTTATTTCTTTGCTCCCGCACTTCCATCTCTTGTTATCCCACATATTTTCTTGCTCCTAGACCACCTTGTTACCCCACATTTAACCATTTTTCTGTACTAATGATTTTTGTTTTGGCCAAAGTGGTTTACATATCTTTCACAGTAATTTTTTGGGTGGAGTCTGAAGCTTCAGATGGCAAAGCGTCATGTCAAGGTCCCATGCTGTAGGCTTTTTGGCCAAGATAAGGTGAAAATGCAGCCTCAGCTGCCCCCCACAGCCTTCTCTCTCCTTCCTCCCCGTCCCCAGGGTCCCTGTAAGTGGGTTCCAGTGAGGTGCAAATTAAAAGAGACTTTCTTGTTCCTGCAAGGGGCTGGGAGGGGACTGCTGAACTTTCAACTTCAAGCAATTAGGAAGTAAAAGTCTCTCGGGGAGATGGAAGCTTCAGCAGGCAACAAGGGGAGGACATGACTCCATGCTCTCTTCACTTTTCCAAATCATAGACCAAAGTGGTGTCTTGGAAACACCTCCCTCCCTCTTGACTATTTCTAAAACATAAAAGGGTCATGTGTATCTCCTTTGTATATCTCAGATGTATTCCCTTAACATCTATAATATTTTCCAAATAGCCTCATATAGTGACAATTTTGCACACTGGATTTCTTATTTGATTGTTTGATTTCGCCCCTTTGAGATCTGTTTTATAAGCAATACTGGTAGAAGAGTATCTTTGTATAGATTTCATGTTTGTACCAAGTTATGGGGAATGTTGAACTTTATTCATTGCCCCTAGATGCATCAACATCTTGTGGCATTGCTTCTCTTTTGCATAGGCACATTAAAATGGGAAAATAATACACATGCAAACAAGTTCTTATCTAATAGAGATGGGAACACAAATTTGGTAATGTAATTAGGCCTTTTACCCTGAACATTGGTACAATGATTTGGCTTAGGCCTCAGAAGAATGGGCATCGCCCACACACACCTGAACAATGGATACCATCTATGGAAACAACCACAATTGTCTTTAACATTACCAGGATCCAAGCCTCTACCAGGGAAGACCACCACTGCTTTGACATTGACTTACTCCAAAGAGTGCTCCCAACACCCAGGTGACTCAGCAACAGTTTGCATGCAGAGCAGATCGCTCCGCAATTAATGGTATGCTGAAAATAGAGGATGCTCCACCTCAGTCTGACTTTGATGAAAGAAATTCACAGAATCCAAAGTCTTTAAATATAAGATTGTGATACCAACAATAGCTAAAGTTTAAAAAAGTTTCACCGGGACCTTGAGAATGACTCGAGTTGGACGGACTGGTATGCCTGGAACCCAGAGTCTGTCTTATGCCAATAAACTTTTGAGATGAGGCCTTTTTGTAATCAGGTCAAGAATTTTTTCCATTTTCCCCATTTTTTTAGACCTATGCACACAATGGTGACTGCCACAATCACACCTTTACTATATTTTTTTTACTCTTATCCTTTAAGGAAAAGAAATACAACTTACTGAACTTAAAAAAAAAACAACAAATAACTGTAGTAGAATGCCTGTCTCGAATACAGGCAGGGGATAAGAAGGGGGGAAGGGGGAATGTTACACTGGTGTAGGGGGATGTTCTGGGTATGACTGTAACTTAACTATGATCATGTTACTTAAAAATATATTTAAAAAATAAACTACAGTCAACACCCCTGCTGACTCATTCTGTGTGGCCTCCTTCTCATGTCTCCCTAACATGGACAAGAGTTATATGATATATAACATATATATGATATATATGATATCTCTATATAATATATAACAATAGTTATATGAACAGTTGCATGATCCAGACTCAGTCCCTAAAATATTCCCAGCACAATAATTCTACCTGAGACCTCTCTGCCATAAATTTTTCTCAATCTCAAAGACCAGAATGTGTTGAAAATCTGCCCTGGATCCCACACCCCACAAGAAAATCTCAAAAGACATTGGAGAAACCTATATTTACTCCATAAGTTTACAACCTATATAATACTACCCCTTAACCTGCTTTTTCCCAAATGTAAGGTAGTCTCCTGCATAACTTTTTCCCTTAATTACTTTTTTTAAAATTTTTTCTTTATGTATGTGAGTATATATATATATATATATATATATATATATATATATATATATTGTCCCCCAATTCTAATACAGACCAGGCAAAGGGCCTGGGTTGAGGTGTATATAGGGTGAATTTATTGTGCCTCCTCTTTCTATACAGTCAGTGTAAAGAACACAGCCTGTGGTAAGCAATGGGAGGCCTATCTTTTCTTTCTTTTTCTTTTTTTTGATTTCTTATATATAGAAAACCTTCACCAGTGCAACATTCCCATGACCAATATCTCAAGTGTCTTTCCTCCCCACCCACACTGGCCTGTACTCTAGACAGGCTTTCTACTTCTTTCATTCAGTCATATTTTTTATGATATTACTCAGTGTAATTATTTCTGTGACTGCACTAAAAAATCCCTCTGGTAAGCTTCATGTTGGGAGCTGGACCCTCCAGTCGTCCTCTATTTTGTCTCTGAGAATCATTAAGCAAATGTTTTTCATTTTTCTCAAAACATATAGATGAATGAGACCATTTTGTGTTTATCTCTCTCCCTCTGAATTTTTTTACTCAGCATTATAGATTTCATGTACATCCATATATAGAAAAATTTCATGACTTCATCTTCTGCTGCTGCATATTATTCCCATTGTATATTTGTACCATAGTTTCTTTAGTCATTTTTATTGAGGGGCATCTAGGCTGTTTCCAGAGTCTGGCTATTGTAAATAACACTGAAGTAAATATAGGTGTGAGAAAGGGATTTTTGTACTGCATTTTTATGTTCCTAGGATATATCCATAGGAGTGGTAATAGCTGGATCTTGTGTTATCTCAACTTCCAGCTTTTGGAGAAATCTCCTTGTCGCTTTCCACAAAGGTTGGATTAGACGTCATTCCCACCAGCAAGTGAATAAGCTTTTTCTCTCACATCCCCGCCAGCACTGCTTGTTCTCATTCTTTCTGATGTGTGCCAATCTCTATGGTGTGAAATGGTACCTCGTAGTTGTTTTGATTTGCATCTCCTTGATGTTTTGTGATGTGGAGCATTTTTTCATGTGACTTTAACCATCTGTATTTCTTTTTTGCCAAAGTATTTTTTCTTCTCATTTTTTGATGATGTAGGATAATTTTTTTCTTGTTGTGTCAGTGCCTTGTATAGTTTGGATATTAACCTTATCTGCTGGGTATTGGGTGAATAGTTTCTCCCACTCAGTGGGTGGGTCTTGTATTCTGGGCACAATTTTCTTTAAGGTGCAGAAGCTTCTCAGCTGAATATAGTCCCATATCTTTATTTCAGCTTTCACTTGTTTGGAGAGTACTGTTTCCTCTTTAAAGATACCTTTAGTCTCAATGTCATGGAGCACTTGACATGCATGTTGTTCTATATACTTTATGGTTTCAGGTCTGATATCTGTCTTTAATCCATTTGATTTTATCTTTGTACATGATGTTAACTGGAGGTCTAAGTTCGCTTTTTTACAAGTGGCTAGCCATTTGTGCCAACACCACTTATTGAAGAGGTCTTCCCTGTTACGTTTAGGATTTCTTGCACCTTTATTAAAAATTAAGTGACGATATATCTGGGGAACATTCTCCGAGTACTCAAGCTTAATCCACTGATCTGAGTGTCTGTCTTTATTCCAATACCATGCTGTTTTGATAACTATTTCTTTGTAATACAGTTTAAAGTTTGGAATCGTAATATCTCCCATATTCCCTTTCACAAGTATTGCTTTAGCTATTCGTGGGTGTCTATTGTTCCAAACGAATTTCAGAAGTGTTTGATCCACTTCTTTGAAAAATGTCATGGACATCTTTAGATGGATCACATTAAATCTGTACAAAGCTTTGGGGGAGTATTGTCATTTTAATGGTATTAATTCTGCCAATCCAAGAGCAAGATATGGATTTCCATTTCCATGTGTTTCTCTTATTTCTTGTAGTAGGTTTTTATAGTTTTCTTTGTATAGGTCCTTCACATCATTAATCAAGTAGACTCCAAGGTATTTGAGTTTCTGTGACACATGGGGTTGGTTTCTTAATGTCCATTTCTTCCCTATCTATATTGATGTATAATATGGCCATTGATTTCTGTGTGTTAATTATATAGCCTGCTACATTGCTATATGCATCTATAGTTTCTAAAAGTTTTTTGATAAATTCTTTAAGTTTTTCTAAGTATAGTATCATGTCACCTGAGAACATTGAGAGCTTGACTTCTTCCTATCCTATCTGGATTTCCTTGAGATCGTTTTCTTGCCTAATCGCTATTATATTTTTATTTTCTTGCCTTGTTTCTGTTTTCTTTTCTTCTCACAGCTAAGTGCACCAGCAATATAATGTAACACCATTTCTTCCTGCAAAGGCATACTAAAATAAGGGGAAATTTTACATACAGAAACAAGCTCTTATCTACTGGGAATAAGAACTCATAATTTTTTAAAATATAGGGGCACCTCCCACCTTGAACATATGTCATGCGGACCCAACTTAGACTAAGGTGATTAGGCAACAACTGTCCAGCCTTGAAACCAGACATATATCCTAGACATAGAACCAAGATATTTCTCCACCACAGCTCCAGGAACAAAACTCCCTGTGGGACATTCTAATACTAATCTGGCACCAACATGTGCCAGTTTCGATATGAGACCCTGACAATGAGGAAATGGCAGCAATTTGATCTACGAGCAGGTTCTCTTACCTCACCATCTAATGATAAGATAAAATCAGAATACTTGTTATCCTTTGATCTGTGCAAAAGACTGTGACAACCATGACTGGGCAGAACGTATCCTGGAACCAATATAAAAGCCCTCGTCTAGGTTTTGGCCTATGATCTGCACAACAACCAAGATCTCTAACTTCAGAGGTCTGACTGAGACAATTGTAACTGAACGAATCTTTTGGAAACATAACAAAAGACTATCCCCAAGGCTTCATCCTAGGATCTGTGCAATAACCAAGACCACCAACCACAGAAGACTAATTTAAGCAGCAGTGAAAGAACAGAACTTCTAGAATTGTAAAGAAAGACTTTATCATAGGCTCCATTTTTTGACCTGTGCAGATACCAAGATCTCTATGTACAGAGATCTGATTTTACCACCCATGACAGAGCAGAAGTTTTCAATACACCACAAAAGGATCTAGAGGAGAGTAAACGAACATGCAAGGAATCTGCAATTATTCCCATGACAGTGTATTTCAAGGGCAGAAAAACCCTGTATCTCTTAGGCCAAGGGAATTCCCTTTCTAAATTCCCCTATATTTACTGTGCCTATGCAGAAACAAAAGAGAGAGAAGCAGCACAAAATAATATTTTTGGTTTAGTTATTGTTGCTGTTTTCTTTCTTTTTTGTGTTATGCTCTGTTTTGTTTTCATTTCAGGACCCTGGTTATTATGCAGTGCTTATCTTTATTGCTGTTGTGCTCATTGAATTTTTGTTTGATTTTTCTTTTCGTATTGTTGTGGTGTTTATCTTCCTTTTCCCCTTTCTTTTCTCAAGCCAATGTTTAGAGCCTCTAAAAGGACTCTGTCCATTTTTGACTTGTTTGATATTTACCCCAATTTTATTCTTTTCTTCTCTTCAAATAGAACCACATAACTTGAACCATCTTGTTCCGCCTCTCACATTGAAGGGGAAACAATGGAGGGTACCAAGATCAAACAGTTGTAATATCACAGAGCAGTAATAAAAATGATTGTACTTAAACATGAAATTCAAAACCAATGACAAAAGAATCATTACTCGGTCTACCACAAGCTAGACACAGAAGGGACTACTTATACTAGCAGCCCAGGGGGTAAGGGAGGGGGACAGGGGATGCATACTGGGTACGGGGTTGGAGGGAGGACAATTTTGGGGGTGGGAATTCCCCTGTTATAATGTTAATATGTACCTAAAATATTACTGTAAAAGATATTAATCCACTTTGGTCAAAATAAAAATAATTATTATAATAAAAATGCATTATATAGGGTACAGAGTAATATAGCATAGCAGATAGGGAATTTTCCTTGCATGTAGCCTGCCTGAATTCAAAGCCCAGTATCCCATATGGTCCCCCGAGTATGCCAGTGGTGATTACTAAGTTCAGAGCCAGAGTAACACCTAAGCACCACAGGCTGGGCTCAAATATTAAAAAAAATGCATCAAATGCCCATTGCATGAAATGGTTCTTCATATCTCTAAGTTTGTGTAATACAAATTTAAAAATCTATATTGTCTTGTCCAGTCACAACTAATATAGGATTAGACAACTCAAAGGGATTAAAAAACTTTTCTCGAGTAGACCCCAGATATCAGGATTTCATCATTCCTCTTCAAACTGGTAACTGGGGGGTCTCTGAGCGAGGAAGCTAGCCAACAGGATCTCCATGGCCATAAACGGGGCTGTGTTGGGGATCCCTTTGCAGGAGTGTCCTTTCTCATTAGTTCTCTTTCCAAAAGAATGCAGGCGATAGTGCACCTGTGCAACAGCTGTACTTTGTTACCATAATTCCACAACTCTCATAATTTTTATTGTTTCTAGGAAAAGACTGAATGCCTAAGATCTGGAGGATAATACTTGAATAGATCTCTAGTCTGTCTATTTGTGGGCTGAGTTTCTCTCTGATTGCCAAACCTAAACTGTAAATAATCCATGTCTGTAGTTTATATAGCATCTCTTTTATATTACTGCTCCCCCACTTTACAAACCCTACTATCCTCTCATACCTCAATCCTGATTTGTTATCCATCCTTATTTAATTCTATTTACCCTCAGTTCTGAACTCTTTATCACCAAAACCAACCTTCTGCCCAACAAACCAACAACCAGCTCTCCAAATGAAAAGACATCATCTCGGCCCCACATCTCGTGCCCAGGCAAGAAACTGCAACCAACACACTTGCTGAATCATCCTGTGTGGCCCTTCTCAATCCCTCAAAACGTAGACTCTTGCATGGTACTGAATTCATCTTCAGAAAAACCCCAGCTCAAGGACACTGCTTGATCCTGTAATGCTGCAAATCATGTCTCAAACTCAAGACCACAGTCTGTTATGAAAAAGGTGCCTTAGATTTCACCCCCCATTGGGATGCCTATATTGCTTTTGTATGTTTAATATCTCTATAATAATGCATCTTGGGGCGTTTATTCCCAAATATAAAGGTAGCCTCCTTTATCACTTTTTTCTTTAATTTTTTAAATTCAGTTTTACTTATGTCTTTTATTGTGTATACATACATACATACTTATTTTCTTTAATCTTACCAATTTGGTTCTGCTTAGTACAAAAACCGAGAAGAAAAATTATTGCCTGGAATCAAATCTCAGGTCAAAATCTGAACACAGAGATTATGTAGCCTGTCATTCTTACACCCAAATGCACCAGCAAAATAATATGGCACCATATGCTTTTGTACATGCACATTAAAAAGGAGGAATCCTTATGCACAGAAACAAGATCTTATCTTCTAAGGATAAGAACTCATATTTTTTATAATACAGGGATGTCTCTGATCCTGAACATGTGTCATGTGGACACAATTCAGACTCCATGAGATTGATCAGTGTTCATCCAACCTATAAATCCTGATCCCAGATGTAGAACTGGGTTCTAACCAAACTCCCCTGGGAAATTTCTAACACTACTCTGGAACCAACTTGCGCCAGATTATGTGACATCCGGACAATGAGGAAATGACAACAATTTGAACTAAGAGAAGGTTGTCCTATCACATCACCTAACAGTACGATAAAGTCAGAAGACATGTTGTCCTTCGATCTGTGCAAAAAGCAAGAGCACTAACTACAGAAGACTGAGTTTGACAACCATGACTGGGCAGAATCTATCCAGGGACCAATAAGAAATCCCCTACCCTAGGCTTTAGCCTAGGAATGATACAAATATCAATATCTCTAATTCCAGAGATCCAACTTTCCGAAACCATAATGAAGATTCTATCCTAGGTTTCAGCTGAGGATCTGAGCAAAAACCAAGACCACTTATTACAGAAGACTGAAACAACAAGAAAGACTCTATCCTAGACTTTGTCCTATGGCCTGTGCAAATACCCAGATCTCTAGTTACAAAGGCCTGATTTTATCATCCATAACTGAGTGGCAAGTTTCCAGGCACCACAAAAAGATTTTATGGTGGTAATGATGGTGTATGGAGCCAGTAATTGTTCCCATGACAGTATGCTTCAAGGACAGAGAAACCCTAAATTTCTTAGTCCAAAGAAATTCCCTTTCTTACTTCCACAATACTTACTTTTGTGCCTATGCAAAAAAGAAGGGGAGGGCACAAAACCTTGCCAAACCAGCAGTCCTTCTTTTATTTTGTTTTGTTTTACTTTTTTTTTTTTTTTTTGGGTTTTGGGTCACACCCGGCAGTGCTCAGGGGTTACTCCTGGCTCCATGCTCAGAAATTGTTCCTGGCAGGCACGGGATATGGGGCACAGGGATTCGAACCTATGATCTTTTGCATGAAAGGCAAATGCCTTACCTCTATGCTATCTCCCGGGCCTCTTATTTTTTGATAGTTATTGTCATTTTTGTCTTCTTCTAGAAGAATCACACAACTTGAATCATCTTGTTCTGCCTCATTAATTGAGGGGGGAAATAAAAATGAACAGTACCAGTACCAAATAACCATATGAACATTAAGTGGAATTAAAAGATGATCAAACTTAAATACCAAACCTAAAGTCAACAACAACAAAATAGATAGCCTATCTACAACAAGCTATACACAGAGGGGGACAGTTACACTAGCACTCTAGGGGGTAAAGGAGGGAGATATGGGACACATGCTAGGAATAGGAATAAAGGGAGGACAACCCTGGTGGTGGTAATTGCCCTTATTCATTGTCACTATATACCTGAAATATACTGAGAAAGATTTGTTATTTACTTTTTGATCACAATAAAATTATTATTAAAAATATTTTCTCAGTATATGCAAAATAGTATCCTATTTCCTAGTATCATATGAGTAACTATGCTCACTCAAATGAGACTCTGGAGACCTTGAGATGTTTGTTACCCTTACCTAAAGAATCAGATTATTTAAAATTAAGATCAGTGAAGGTTTTAGAAACTAGAATAATATTCCTGTTCTTGTCTACTTTTTCATGCCCTTTTCTTAACAAAGGAGTAATCATTACATTTAATTTTATTATATAAAATATACTTTGAAAGTATCAACTGGGAGTGAATTTATCACTGAACAACATATGTACAATGTCTTAGAAACTCATATATTTAGTCTCAAAAAGTAAATGATTTATTTTTTCATAACCTATGGGATATCCCCTTTTTTCTCCAGAATTCCCCATTTCTTCAGTAGACATAATATAAATATTATAGACACTATAAAAATTCCATGACTTAACCTCATATTAGTTATGTAAATTTTTATGCAAATGTTACTAAGCTGATTTTCTTTTGCTAATGCTTCTGACTTGATTATTTCAGTCTGGAAATATAAATGATCAGAGAGTGGGATAATTTTTTACAATGCCCAACAACATAAAAACAATTAAAAATCAGAGTATATTTCCTTGACAATTAAATAATTTTGATTGGTCTGAATAATTTTAGCTATATCAAACTTGCCAATATTGGTAAACAAATATTTCTACAAGTATGTTTAGGAAGCTGTATATTAATTATTTACAAATATGTCTTCCAATATTCTAACCTCCTTGAGGGACTATGTCTTATTTATCTTTATAATCCCATCACTAAACATAGGAATTTAATAATTGTTTATCTATATAAATTACACTCTAGTGCTTATTAAATTGGTGATTAGAGTAATAAAACATTTTTTCTTTTCCTCTTATAACTCAGCAATCCATGAATTCGTATTCAGTGTGTGAATATATCTGATTTCAAACATTTTGTAGGATATAGACAAAATAGTCAAGATTTTTTGCTTAAATTAAAACACATTGAATTGAATCTGACTCTAATAAGACAGGATTGAAAGCTCCTAATTTCTTTGATTAGTTCCCAAAATTCACATTTTTGAGCCTTTGATGACAATATTTCATTTTCTTACACATCTCTTACAAACCACTCTTGTCTGCCTAGATTTACAATTCAACAACCATGAGTCTGTTGAAACCTCTCATTTACAAGACACACAGACACACACACACACACACACACCAAAACACAACTGCCATGATGTTTACAATTATCAAAATCAGATGGAATGGGATTTTATCTGAGTTTTACTTCCTTTGTAAGACATAGACATTACTTTGAATAAAGCAGTGATTACCAGAGTATAGAGTATACTTTTGGAACATAAGATCATGAGTTTTATGCTCTGAACCACCCATCTATCCTCGACACAGTCCTATTGGCTCTCTCTTTAGAAGCTGCAATCCTACTATAGTGTCTGAGTTTAGATTCACATCAAATGTGTGACTTCTCAGACTAAATTAATATAAACTGTGATGAGCCTGTGTAAACACAGATAGAAAATTTCAAAATCTCTACTAAGCACTACAAATAAGTATGTACAATCGCTAGTCATCACAATAGTAAGAATAAGAAGATAGAAGAAGGGGCCCGGGAGATAGCATGGAGGTAAGGCATTTGCCTTTCATGCAAAAGGTCATCGGTTCGAATCCCAGTGCCCCATATGGTCCCCTATGCCTGCCAGGAGCGATTTCTAAGCATGGAGCCAGGAGTAACCCTGAGCACTGCTGGGTGTGACCCAA
>PVKC010015103.1:5815-21803 GCA_004027635.1 Crocidura indochinensis | reverse complement strand
TCATGCAAAAGGTCATCGGTTCGAATCCCGGTGCCCCATATGGTCCCCCGTGCCTGCCAGGAGCAATTTCTGAGCATGGAGCCAGGAGGAACATCTGAGCACTGCCGGGTGTGACCCAAAAACCAAAAAAACAAAACAAAAACAAAAACAAAAACTCAATCATGAACAACCTTGTAACTGTGTATCTCATGGTGGTTCAATTAAATAATTAATATCGAAAAAATATTTTCAAGAGATATTTTATCCTGTAATAGTTGATAGTCAAGATCTTGCTAAGATCTAGAGCACGAATATTTTATGGTCAACCAAGCTACAATTCTAGGACCTCTGCAAGATCTCCCATGTACCTCCAGGAGGTATAACTGAGTGCAGAGCCAATTGATCTAAACCCTAGACTTCATACAATGTTATCTGAAGTACATAAATAACAAGAACAGCAAGAAAAAGGAGGCAAACAGTCTTACATCACATTAAAAAACATATGCTGGGGGCCTGGAGAGATCGCTCAGTGGCGTTTGCCTTGCAAGCAGCCGATCCAGTACCAAAGGTGGTTGGTTCGAATCCCGGTGTCCCATATGGTCCCCTGTGCCTGACAGGAGCTATTTCTGAGCAGATAGCCAGGAGTAACCCCTGAGCACCGCTGGGTCAGAATAAAAGTCTTCTCACAGACTGTTGGAAAATATTTACTTACCATTTATCAGAAAAATAAAATTCAAGAACTTACTGGTGATAGGTTACAAGAAAAAAAAAACTAATTCTATCAACAATGGGGACCTGGGGATCAGAGCAACTATCAGTCCACAGAAAGTTTGCCCTGCATGAGGCCAACCCTCATTCAATTCCTATACCCCAACCGTTCCCCCAAATCTTCTAGGTGTGAGTAAACCCTGAGTGTAGAGACAGAAGTAAGCTTGAGCACCACCAGGTCCAGCCTCCAAAAATTGGAGAGATAAATGAAGAGAGAAACAAACTGTAAGTGCACATTTATCATGCTAGACTTAGCATTTTTAACTAAAAATAGCTTGATATTTTCATACCAATCCCTACCAGTAAATTCTATGACTAAGTTGTTTATTGTGCAACAAAACAAAGCTAATGCCAAATAAACTCTACCTTCTGTACTAAAACCGAAACACTTAGTTTCACATTGACGTGTATGAATTTATTTATTAATAATATATTTAAGCACCATGATTACAAACATGATTATAGTTGGGAACTTCAAATTCAAGTTTTCATTTTCCTTAAATGACTTAAAAAAAGAGTAGAACAATTTTAACTTATCATCTCTCTCCACGAGTAATGATCACATTTTTGACAAATTGATCTCAAACACACTTATAAGTCAAACTCGTAAATGATAAAGAATCAGAGGGCGAGATTGGAGTCAAGGATGAAGAAGTAAAACTGGCCTTTGCCATCTTTATCTTCAGCCTGTGACCATGATGTGTTTTTGCCATAGTGATCAGGTAGGCCAAGTCCAGATTAGGAAGGGACCTGGGAAAATGGGACGCAATTGAACCTTTGGGTTTAATTTTCCAGGGCTCTGTACCCAGTCAGAATCATTTTCCTGGGTTTATTGGGAGAAATTCCACGGTGTGTGTGTGTGTGTGTGTGTGTGTGTGTGTGTGTGTGTGTGCGCGCGCGCGTGCGCGCGCGCGTGTGTTGGAAGCTTCCCCAAGTGATTAATTAACAACAAACTGACCTCCACATCAGAGGTAGCGAGCAGAGATGTTTATTCATATGCTGGCATTACCAGCTCTGGTCTGTAGAAGGCATGGCATGAAAAGGAAATTATTTCCTCTTTTGAGCTATTTAATGAAACCAAATTCCGTTATTAAGTAGACATAATCAAGAAGGCAAGTAGGATCTCCAGTGAGCCATGTAAGCAGAAAGGTCCTTCCAGCTGTGACTGTATCTGAGTCATCCTCCCATAACTCAGTTGGACACCAAAGTATCATTGTTTAATTTAATTTTCCTTATATATTTAAAAACAGATTTATTGATATATAATTGAGACAACATAAAATTCGACAATTTAAAGTGTTCAGTTCAGTGGTTTATGGCATATTTACATCCATTACCACCATTTCAGAAAATGTTCACCCCCCAATAAAACCCATAAACATTTATTTTCTACTACTCTCCTCTCTGGCTCAGAATAAGCAGAGATAGATTTGTCACAATATGTTTGCCAATTTTGGAATTTCAAATAAATTCAGTTGAGTACCTTTCTATTCCTTTTTTATCATATGAATGGTGGTCAATGACTATAAATCTGAAGTCTATAAACCTGTATCATTAAATTTTGGATTTGCACATCTATTTAAGCTTTTATAAAATATCAATATTTGTGTGGATGAAATAAAATGTTTTGTTAACTAAATAAATAAAAGACCAGTTAAATAAAAGACCAAAATGCTAAGTTGATACATCTATCAGGTATTTATGAATTCACCAGGGTTTTATTTATAGAGAATTATCGATATTATGCTCACTTCCATCAGCTTTTATATTTTTCCTATAGTATACCTTTTTAATGTCTTTATAAAAGTAGATGTGAAACAGTTTTAATGTTTGGCAAGGGAAATATAATTACAAAAATAAAATATCGCATTTAACTCTCAACATACCTTCTACACACAATGATTTTCTTAAAAGCCATTGCCTCAATTAAAGCTGCTCTTCTTATGTCTCACCATAATTTCTCTAAAATGAGAACAGAACCTTTAACGCTGTTAAATGGATTTTATTTTTAAAGCAGTCAGGAGAGATGCTTCATGTGATGTAAATACCAACTGTACTATGAGTTGTAATATGTGTATATGCAGCAAAATTCTATTCCCAATAGTACTTCTCCATGTGTTCCTTCTCTAAGGTTCCTAAGATATAAAATATTTTTACTCCTTTAGAATTTATCTGTGATTATCTCCGTGGATATTCAAGCTTTTTTTATTTGTTTTGGGGCAATGCCGGTGGTACTCAGTGTATATTCCTGACATTGAGCTCAGAAATTACTCCTGGGAGGCTCAGGGATGCCAGGGATTGAATCAGGATTGGTAGTGTGCAAGACAAATACCTTACCTGCTGTGCTATAGATCTGGGCCCCTCAAGTATTTTTTATTAATATAAATACATACCTTTGTTCTGAATAATGCTGAACATTCTGCATTCCTGATTTCAAATCATGAGTAGTTAGTTGTCATATATCTTTCCTGGCAATAACATAAAAAAAAAACATGATTTCACATGTCTCAAACATTTTCATGGAATCTTCACCAATATAAGTCTTAATAAAATAAAAATAATTTTGTGTTAAAATTAATTTTAATTAAGAATGTCAACTGGGGCCAAAGTTGTGGTGCAAGCAGTAAAGTGTCTGTCTTGCCCATGCTAGCCTACAACAGACCAGGTTTCGATTCCCTTGGGTCCCATATGGTCCCCTGAGACAGGAGCTATTTCTGAGCACATAGCAAGAAGTAACTCCTGAGCGTCACCGGGTGTGACCCAAAAACCAAAAACAAAACAAAACAAAACAAAAACAAAAACAAAAACAAAACCTAACTGTCTAGCCTAAAGAAAAATATTTGCTTTTAGTTCTGATCATTAGGTTGGCTGAAAAAGCTCATGGCCATATGACTTGTCCAACAGGTGTATATGTGTGTATTTAGGATAATATCCATATCCTTGAATATTTTACATAGTTGCTATTTAATGTAATATATACCCAAAATTTAATAGGTATTTTATGGAAAATTAATAATAATCACTCTATGAAGTAATTTGTATAAATTAATTTCTGTATATAGTAATTTCTGTATGGAATGCAGATTACTCACTTTACTGGAAATGCAACTAAAATAAAACATTTTTTGAATTTTCATAAAATAAGACTATTCTTAAACTTTTGGGAAAGAAACAAGTACTATCAAATACAAACAAAGTGATTAAGGAACAAAGCATTAAGTTAGACCCACAACACACATGACATAAACACTATCATAACTCATGGAAACACATTGTTAGGATTCTCCATAAGCAGATACCTGCCTAAGGAAAGTGTTTTACAAGCCATTTAGATCAGGTAAAAATCTCTAAAACTGGGTATTACTCAAGTTTCACAAAAGCTCATAAGCGTCATGAACCACTGAATATAATGTATGATAAGTTATCTCTTCATTCTGAGTCATATTTACTAAGGTAACTTCCTGTCAATGTTATTCACTTAGTGTATATATACATATATATATGCATTTTGATAACTTAATACAGTTTTGGAACTAACTTTATATTCAACATTTAGAGGAATTTTACCCCAATGTTTAACACCTCTATTCTCTGTCTGTATACAATCTTTCAATTTTTGATGTTTTAGATTTTTATATACTTTTGTTTGTAATTAGCAAGTAAGAACTACAATGATGAATAAAAATGAAACTTTGGAAAACTGTCTTGACAGTTTGTTGCAATATTAAGCCTTTCATATAAATTAGTCATCCTGTTAGATAATTTAGCAACCCTATTCTTAGGAAATTGCCAAATAAAAATACTTTCAAAAATAAAGGTATATAGTCATAGCAGGTATATTCACAGTCACCTAATTCTGAAACATGCAAAAATGCCCTTACCAATTGATAAAAAGATAAATGAGGGGCTACACCTGAGTCTGCAATTAAGATTTATTTTTAGCAGTGCTTAAAAAACATTACATGGTTCAGTGGATCAAACCCAAGTCAGCCATGTAAAAGAAGCACCCTACCTTGGATACTATGTCTCTGGCCCTCAAAAAGACTTTTTCAACATATTAATCAGAAAATTCAATACTTGGGTCATCTCAGTTTGGTTATATTATCTTTACCTTTTCTAAAATCTACTTTGTGCTTCACTTTTTGATTGAATGTTGTAAATTGTGTTTAGGATATTAGTAACAAATGTTAAGTATATTCTGTTAAGCCTTGTATGTTTTGGAGTGGTGACAATCTTGAGTCAAGTGAGTCAGGATGCAAATAATATTTAGTTTGTTATTATTATGCTACTTATTCTATCAAATTAAAATTCTTTAGAAATCACAGCTCTTGGGGCAGGAGCAATAGCATAGTGGTAGGGTGTTTTCCTTGAACGTGGCCAATCCAGGACAGACGTTGGCTCCATCCCAGGCTTTCCATATGTTCCCCCAAGCCAGGGGCGATTTCTGAGTTTATAGTCAGAAGTCTGAGATTCATGGGTATGCCCCGCTCCCCAAAAAAAAACAAAGCAAAACAAAAAGAAATGACAGGTTCTTAAGATATAGTTGGTTTATCAAATGGTTTGACCCACTTCCCTCATAGTCTGTCCTTATTCTTGTTCCCTGTTTATCTAAAACTTCACTTTTTTTGCTATTCGGTAGTGTGTTTCTAAGTAGTGTGTTACTGGGGAAAAGAGGAAATGCCCTCCTTTGCATCCTTTTACAGATGGCTTTGTTTTACAGATTTTAAGTTTTGTACTCTCAGTAAAAACATTCTAATATATAATGTTGTAAGACTTCTAAAACATCGACATTAGATAGAGAATCTAGGTTCTTTTTCTGACTCTTTTCTAGGGGTTGATAGGATTTGTCATTTTCCATATCGTAGTTTAAGGCTTTAATTCCTTAGAGAATTAAAAATTTGAGGGAGGGTTGGAATCCTTTTCCTATTGGTAGAAGTTTCTCACCCCAAACCTGCAGAGGCTTTTTATTTTATCAAACTTTTTTTCCTAAGTTTCCGCTGGATAAAAGTGTGTGCTTATATTTGAACTTGCTTTGTATCAGCCGTACTTAGGGTTATATATTTTCACTCAGCCTTTCATAATTCAATTAAACATTTTATCTAAAATTATCTTTCAGTCTTTCTCATCCTCCTATGTTACGAGCCTGATAAGACAGACATGTGTCCTGTCTCTCTTTGGTGATACCTCTCTTTTCCTTAGACATCAGTCTATATGTTTGCCCTGCAATGTCAAGTCTTTGATGGGTTCAATAAAAGGGATGATTTTGTAGATTCTTTTTCTTGTTATTAAAGTGAATTTGACACTTTGCAGTTTTCTATATCCAAATGAAGCCTGATATTTTCTTTATTCTTTTCATATGCAACTTTAACCTTTGTTTCAAATTCTAATCTTTTATTTCAAGGCAAAATTTATCATACTTTCCCTTTAATTTTATTTGTTTGGAGTTCACTGGCTAATCCTTAGTACTATGACCAATCTTGAAAGAATAGCTAGAGAAAAAGAAATGTTAAGCTTGAAGAAAATTTTTCAGCTTATATTTTTCAGGGGATTCAAGTGGGTTTGGGAGTTGTATATAAATAATTTTTTGTTTGTTTGCTTTGGGGCCACACCCTGAGGCGCTCAGGACTTACATTATTTTTTGGCTCTGTACTCAGAAATCCCTCTTTGCAGGCTCAGGGGAGCATATAGGATGTCAGGGATTGAACCTGAGTCTGTTCTGGTTGAATGTGTACAAAGCAAAACACCTCACCACTGTGCTATTACTCTGACCCCTGGGAAATTACATTTGTTTTCAATTTGATATTAGAGAAAATGCTTCAGTGACTAAGGGAAGCATTTCTAGGCTTGCTAATGATTTCACTTCCTCTCTTCCTTAGCTTTGTTGACCTATATTGTATTTAATTTAATTTTAAATGTTTCTCTGTATCCACTAACTTGATAGATCAATTAAGTCACTATAGAAAACCTTAATCCACAAAAGAAACATTTATTCACACATAAAAACATTAATTTTTCTATGGTCTGGACATTATAACTGAAATATCTATAGCAAGCAAATGTACTACAGTCTAATATTGTTATAATAATTCATAACAATTAGTAATCTTAGTGGCTTAAATTAATTATTATTGCTATTAATATTGGTTAAATGTTTGCAGGAGCTTAGGGTTCATAATCAAGCTCTTGGAAAAGACATATCTTAGAAGTGTAGCCTGTATCTTTTGCAGATTCTTGTTGCTATCAGGTTCCTTAACTTCCATAGTTTGTATTTCATTAACCCTCATTTTCTTACTCCTATCTCCATGCTGCCTAATAGATGAACTTGAAGAGAATCCATAAAATCTCAGGGACACTGACTCTTTGGGATTAGAACTCTCTGAAGGGAATGGGAAACCCACTCTTCATATTGTCACTTAAGCAATTGAGTTCTGTAGTTTGTCACACATTGTGACCCAAACCCATATGTAACCCATCCCACTTTTCTAAACCCAAATATTCCAACCAACAACTGTTATCTAAATACTAATCTATGTCCTAACCTTACTAATGCACTTCTGATATTTTTTTCAAGAACCATGAAAGTGAGAAAATCTCAGAAGAAACAACTTTATTTCTTTAGTTAAACTTATAAAATCTTTCTATCTCCATGACTTTCTTGAACATTTAAACTTGAGCTGTTCTCATATTGAAATGTATTTCTGAGCTAATAATTTTCATGTATTTCTCTATCCCTGTTTGAATATCATTTTTTCTTTGTTGTATTTTCAAATTAATTAACATATAAATTTTAATATAAGTATTTAATGGCCATATATGTTATGGCCAATATGTTAGTTAATGTGCTAGTTGCTGAAATGGTGAAGACTGGCATGGTAACTACCCATTTTACTTTAATAAGGAAATATAGGAGTATAGGATTTAGCTTAAAAAACTCTAACATCAAAATGTGTATATTTAAAAGTTTACTTTGAATTATGTACATTAAAATCATTAATTATAATGTTTACTTTAGTACCTCAATTAATAAAAATATAAAATATAAATAAATAAATAGATAGTTTTATCCATAATCCAGTGCAATAGATAAATTTTATTTCAAATCCCAGTTTTCATGCATATACTTAGGGTAACATACTTAATTCATTTATAAAACTGTTACCTGTTTCTAATAAGGTAATACATGTTAAATTCTTAGTCATGTTGAAAACTCTCAAATCTTAAAATTTTAAGTATTTTTATTTAATAAAATAGTAATAATAGCATTTTAAAATTCAGTAATAAATCAGCCCTAGATAACTTTTTTCTCAATTTTGGTACTTTTAGCTTACATGTAATATAGCACATGTTTAAGAGTTAAATAGTAAAAACATTTATATATTCCTTTAAAATGGGCAATATTGCAGAATTTTGAGTAGAACATTCCAGATGGTTTTGTTAAGATTACATGGATTCAAAAGAAGATAAGACCTGTTTAATATATGACACTAAAATAACTGAGCAAACAAGTTTGGTCTAAATACCTTCAAAAATGTGTAATAGAGAAATAACCAAAGCAAATATATTTATTTACTCTTAAAATAAAGGTGCCAACTTACTTATGTATTCGTTCTATCTAAAATTTAGCTAAAAATAAAAGTCAACCTACTTAATATATTTGTTTTTAAGTTTTTTCTCTTTTGTGGGTGTGATGATAGTTTCCAAAGCAGTGCTCAAGAGGCTTGGGGTCTATTCCCATTAATTTTAGATCAAGGGGGTTCATCGTATAACCGAAGGATATGGAGCTGGGGTCTTTAGGAATGAATCAAGTTCTGCTTAGAAGATCATATGGTGCTGGAGACAGAACAGTGTTGATTGCGTGCCAAGCAAGTACCTTAACACTGTACCATCACTTATAGACATCTCCCATCTAATTAAATATTGGGATTTTTATGTTTGATTATTATTTTAATTTTATTTTCATTAATATTTTTTTTTTGGTTTTTTGGGCCACACCCAGTGACGCTCAGGGGTTACTGCTGGCTATGCGCTCAGAAGTCGCTCCTGGCAGGCACGGGGGACCATATGGGAACCGGGGAATCGAACCGTGGTCCGTCCTCCGCAAGGCAGCAGGCACCTTACCTCCTGCGCCACCTCCCGGCTCCCTTTCATTAATATTTTAAATAATGTTTATGTTTGAAATTTTTCTTATACAATTTATGCTGAGACCTTCAACTTTTAATGGATCTGCCATGGTAGCAGGCAGGAGGTGGGAGCAGTTTATTGCAGGAAGGGAGGTGACAGAGTATGGGAGCACTGGAGATAATAAGATTGATGTAACATACTTAACACCCAACTCTCATTAACTTTGTAAACCACAGTTATTTAATTAAAAATTTTTAGCATTAAAAAGATAATTTTGATATATAATTAGTTTAATGATTATATATTATGTGCATTCTAAATTCTGGTCAGCTTTTAATCTTTTGATCATAGTATGTATTAATAACAAAAGTAACAAATTCTTTGGTAAGTAGATAATTTTATGTTATTTCCAAATAATGCAAATTCTGTTCCAGACTGGACTTGATAATTGCAAAGCAATTGTCAGTACATTCCAGGATTTTGCTCCCCTACTCTGAAATAATTATTCTATTATTCTGTTCACATAAATCATTGTATAATTTGGATTACATAAAACTTCTTATTTAAATCTCTATTAAAGCAGGACAAAATTCAGCCATATTCCTCATGGTTTTATATGAAACATTTATCTATATTCATTATTTACAGAATTTATCATTTTTTCTCTACTATTTTTTCACTTTAGCATGTTATCCAGTGTTTGTCCATCAGAATATCATGACCCCAAAATAAGATCATAAAGAAAACGCATTTGTAAAAAGATTGAAAAGCTTTGATTTATACTCTTGTTTTAAATTATCTTTTTAACTATCATATGTAAATTTTCACTTTCTAGTATAATTTATCTTACTTAGTTTGGTGGATTCCTTTCTAGCTAGCAAATATTTATTTCTAAGTATTGAAGGGAAATTTATTTGTAACATCAAAATTTACATGACATATGCTTATAAATTTGGTGGTTGTTGTTTTGGGGCCATGCTAAGCTATATTCTGGTTTTACTCAAATACTCTTTTCTTAGAGATCAGTCCTGGCAATATGCAGTTACAGGTATCCAACTGCAGTAATGCATACCCTGTTTGATTTATCTGACCCTCATAAAGATATTTTTAGGAAACATTGTAGATGGGTCCTTTTTATTAAAAAAATGTATGTCCCTTGAAATTGGTTTTAAACTTTATGGTATGCTTAATCATAGGTGTTTGTGTTGTCTTGGTGACTTATATTGTACTATACATTTTTTACCTTTCTGTACTGTACCTGAATTTGTAGTTGTTTGGGCCAACTCAGCTGTACTCAGGCATCATTCCTGGTAAACTTGGACAACATGTGGAGTGCCAGCAAGTTAACTGCATATAAGGCCATTACCTACTGACTCTACTATCACATTCCTTACATGCATAACTTTTTTTTTTGGGGGGGCACACTCTGTGACACTCAGGAATTACTTCAGGATATATGCTCAGAAATCGCTCTTGAGTTGGGAGATGATATTGGACACCAGGGGATCGAACTGGGGTCCATCCTAGGTTAATGCATGCAAGGCAAATGTCCTACCACTTGTGCCACCACTCTGGCCCCTCCATGCCTTTTAAAGGTAAAGATGTGTGGATATTTTTAAAGTTCAAATAATTCCTATAAAATTTAATATATTTATAAACTAATACATTCTGAAATATTAATAAAGGAGAGCTAAATTTTTCACTTAAATTATTTTAATGGAAATGTTAAAGGGGTATATATTAATTCAGACATAAAGCTTTAATATACTTAAACACCTCCTGTTTCCTAAGTTCTAATTATAATATGTATATATATTCACACACAAATACTAAATTTAGAGTAGAATGAATTTCAGTTAAACCAAATTTATTCCTTCATAAAAGAATATGATTACAGAAAAATATATTAAAATATATTATCCTGCTATTGTAGTTATCACACAAAAATTATATAATGATACTTATTCCTCTAGACTTTTAATTTTTATGCAGTAAAACATTATCTTATTTTTATTAAATTATTATTCTCATTTTAATTGACACATTTTAAGTGAATCACATGTACAATATACCTCCCTGAATAACCAAAGTAAACCTTAGTGAGAAAAAATGGAAAGGATCAATTTTCCCAATTTCAAACTATACTACAAAGCAATAGTACTTAAAACAGCATGATACTGGAATAAAGTCAGAGCCTAATGTTAATGGACTAGACTTGAATATCCTGAACAGACCCTAAATTACATGCTCAATTAATAAAGAAGCAAGAAATACTAAGTAGAGATAGAAACACCTCTTTAACAAGTGGTGACTGGAAAACTCATAAGCTGTCGGGGGTGGAGGGTATAACTAAGACCTATTTCTAACACTGTGTATAAAAGTCAAATTACATTGGATTACAAAAATCCTTGAAATTAGACCCAAAACCATAAGGTACACAAGATAAAATATAGGCAGAACTCTCCATGACATTAAACTATTTAAATGATACCTTTTTATCTAAGTATAGTAAGATGCTTTAAAGTTATACTTAATATTCTAGCTTTCTGAAGTTGAGCAATAGTACAGTGTGTAGGACTCTTGCTTTGCATGAAGCTGACCCTAGTTTGGATCCTCAACATCTTCTATGAACTTTCCCAGGATTCATTTCTCAGGACAGAACCAGGAGTAAGCCTTCAGCACTCACAGCTTCAGTTAAAATAAAAAAAGCATTTAATTTAAAGAGACTTTTACAATGTTATTTAAAAATTGACATCAGTTGTTTCTTGAATATTCAAGAAGCATTTTACTTTGAAATTATGATCTGGAATACAGAAAATACATGATGACCTCAGTACCTAAAATAGTGATTCATTATGGAATTCTCATTTCGTTTTGTATTTGAGTCACATGTGGCTATGTTCAGGGCTTACTCAAAGCTCACAGAGCATTCTTGGTGATGCAGGAGACCATCAGTAGTGTAAGGCTAGGTTCTAACCTGGTATGCTATCTTCAATACCACTATACTACCTTTTCAAGCAATGCTTAAACACTGAACAGAAGTTAACAGATGTAACAAATGTTAACATACATTTCTGAGAGTAAACAATTCCAAATCTGTCTAGATTGCTATTCAATCAGATACTAGGGATATTTTTTTGAATTATCTAACTCATTTCCCAGTCTCAATTCTGACTTATTATTCTATGAATTTATGTTACTAATCTTTATCTTTGGGATTTATAATACTTGCACAGAACCTACTTTAACATAAAATTGATTTAATATTATACCTAATGAAAATAAGTAACAAAGAATTTAAGTGATTTTTCAAATAATTCCATTATATGTTTTCTGAAGCCACTTAAAATGTTATAACCCTGAAAGGACAATTGAGAACCATTTCAACATTACTTCCAATGTGATAAAGTCTAAATAATCAATTGTTTATTATGTTTTTAAGGTCTATTATGTGACTAATTTTTCAGCTTAAAAATAACTGTCAATTAAAAAATGTTTTCACTCTAATATTTTCAAACTTGCTATATATTTTATGGCTCTATTAACTGTGAGATAGTGGCTCATATTGGAAAGTTTTCAATGACTTTCTGAAAATTGGAGTCCTAGATTGCAACATATCTAGAGTTTATTTATTGTCAATTGTCAAATAAATACAATTTACTTCTTGGAGGTTTTAAACCACAACCACACTATGTACTTTTGTATTTAGAATTTCAAGTGCCTTACCCAGGATGCGATAAAAAAACAACATTTATCATAAAAACATGAGTAATATGATTTGATAATTTTATTCTATTATTTTATATCCCAAAGTATAAGCATGTTGTCAGTTATCACAGTGTTTTATGCTTGATTTAAAACTAAAACTGTTTTAATAGATTATTTATATGTTGAGTTTATAAGACTATTAATCTGGTTTCTTATAGATATAATTACATAGCCTACCACCAGTGTTGTCATCTTTCTCAAAAGAACCTCAAACTCTCTCCCTCTAATACTTCTCAGTCAATAGTGTGGGTCATGTTCCAAATTATTAATTACCTTTGGGACCTTGTTGTCACATTGCGGATTATCTTTAAATTCTACATATGAAAGAGAAAACTGCTTCAGAAAATACAAAAAGAACATTTTTAAGAAGTTTTACAAATAGTTAATACATCGTTGATATGTTCGTCATGAAAAATTTGTTCTAATAAATAAAAATATTCATAGATGATGCTATTTTAAAGAAAAAAATATGTTGCACTAAAACTGCAATTCTATGATCCTGGGATCACAAAACAATATAGTTAAGTCCTTCTGAATTAACTACAATCTAATTCTGCTGATAGATATTTTTTTTGTTTGGTGCTACATACTGATTTTGTTCTCTCATGAAATCCAAACTCAACTCAATAAATACACTTGCATCTCCTTCAACTTGTGTGCTTCCTTGGTTTACTAATTCCTTTTTAAATCTTCTCCTTTATTCTAAGACAGTGGTCGGCAACCTTTTTTGTCAACTGAGCCAAATCTCATCAAAACCACGATTTAAATTTATTTTGAGAGTCACGTTTTTTTGTTTGTTTTTTTGTTTGTTTGTTTGTTTTGGTAGTACTCAGGGGTTACTCCTGGCTCTATGCTCAGAAATTGCTCCTGGCAGGCTCAGGGGACCATATGGGATGCCGGGATTCGAACTATCGACCTTCTGTGTGAGAGGCAAATGCCTTCTTACCTCCATGCTATCTCTGTGGCCCCGAGAGCCACATTTTTGAATCCAAAAATACATAGGATTTTAGTTTCAATAAGTTTTTATTGAGAATATTCTGCATGCAAGTATCCACATAGGTTGGGAGGATACAAAAAAACAAAACTAATAAAGCAAAAACTTTAGAACAATATTATTTATGATAACATTAAATTTCATAAAATTTGCCTTATAATGTGGAGAAAATCACATCCTGACAATGACTGACAAAGTCACAAATACTAATATGAACATTGGCCTTGCATTTCCTTGGATAGTTTGAGTAAGTCAGGTTTGTATGTTGTTGTTTTCAATTTTAGGCATGATTCCAGGTTCTCATTGATGAGATGAATTCTCAATTTACTCTTGATAAGACTCATGCTTGAAAATGATTGTTTGCATAAATATGTAGACCCAATCAAGGAAAGAACAGCAAATACTAGCTTTTTTAGTTGATTATATGAGTCAGGAATACTATTCCAGGTGTTAAAAATCAACATATCTTTCTTCTCCAGGTCTTTCAAAGCAAACCACTTATGCTGTGAACAAGTTCACATTTGTGTTTCTACAATCTTTCTAAATTTGCACATAGATGTTCAAATTTTGAGCTGCACAGTTCTTTGTTTTGTAAATCCAGAAATTGCATTTCAAAGTTGCCAATATCGATATTAAAGGGAGAAAAATTTAATTCCGTTATAGTGGCATCCAGAGGTTTTTTAACACAGGCCAACGTCACTTTGCTGTTTCTGAAATTCTGAAACCTCTTGAGAAAAGCTTCCCTCATATTTAAAAGTGCTGTTTAAAATAGGTAATGTCAGTATCAGAATAATTTTCTTGGTGATGCTTCACAGGCTTGGAAGGTGAATCAAAGTTTCTCTGTCAAAATCTTGAGCAAAAACAGGTAATTTGTTTTCAAATGAAATAACTTCTTCTAACATCAAAAAAAATGTGTTTCCTTTTCCCTGTAGTTTATGAATAAGCTAATTTAGATGTGAAGTAACATTCACCATGAAATACAGTTTTTGAATCCAGTGCTCGTTTTTAATTTCTGGATAGTGAACACCCTTCTTGAGGAAAAATTCTTTGATTTCTGATAATAAGTAAGCAAAACATTTTAAAACATTTCCCTTAATAACTAAAATGTGCTGAAAATTTGAAACCCTGTAGGGGCCCGGGAGATAGCTTGGAGGTAAGGCATTTGCCTTTCATGCAAAAGGTCATCAGTTCGAATCCCAGTGCCCTATATGGTCCAACGTGCCTGCCAGGAGCAATTTCTGAGCATGGAGCCAGGAGTAACCCCTGAGCACTGCTGGGTGTGACCCCTCCCCCCCAAAAAAGAAACCCTATAATATAGAGATGAAACAGGTAAAAGAGAAAAAACTTTTAACAATCTTTATAAGCAAGGACAGTGACCAGAGAAAAGTAGTGATTTCACTGAAAGAAATAAAATCTATTTACACTTTAGTGTGTGCTGCAAGAAGTCAAACTAAAATACACACAAAAACAAAAATAGCACTTTGATAAAGGCATATGATATATCATAAAGGAATTATGATATAGTTCCTGAAACATTTTAAAAATAATTTTTATTTAAGCATATTTGTTACAGAATTATTCATACTTGACTTTCAATCATAGAATATACACCACCCTTCACCAGTGCACTTTCTCCACCACCCATGTCCCTTGTTTCCTTCCCCTTCACCATCCTCTGCCTATGTCAGGAGCAGGCACTGTGCTTTTTTCTCACTTCTCTTATCCATTATGACACTGAGGATTGCAAAATTTTCTTATGACACCGTGCTTTGCATTATTGTTAATTAAAGGGTACCATGCATGTCACTTATCCATTTTCAGCATCCAGTTCTTGTCCAGAATGATATGTTCCAACTACCAATGTCATAATGTACCTTTCTCTATTCTAACTGAACTCACCACTTTTTATGGCAAGTTTCCTATCATGGACTAGTTTTCCTGTCCCTCATCTCTATTTTCTCTAGATATTATTACTGTATTGCCATTTATTATTATTATAGACCACAAATGATTATTCTGTATATGCATCTCTTTCTGACTTATTTCACTCAGAATAATAATCTGATGTATCGATGTATGTACAGATGATGCACTGTGCATAACACAGTGTTTTTGTGTAGTCACAGGAAACAGAAGTTGCACATCTGTACACTGTATCCACTCATTGTATGATAGACTGGATTCAAAAAAACTCCCTGCTGAATTAAACTCTGTGACAGATGACACAGTAAAAATAATTTGTGAAATTCACAATTGTAATCAAATCCAGGCTATTCACCACCCTGGGTGAGAGTATTGATGCCCACTACTAGCATCTTCTCTATGAAGAAGTGAAGTGGCTGTTCAGGGGAAGGGTGC
>PVKC010015102.1:0-21699 GCA_004027635.1 Crocidura indochinensis | reverse complement strand
TTTCATTCCCATCTTAATGAGGTTTTCTTTTTTTTTTTATCAAGAATAGGTGTTAGAACCTATTGAAAGCTTTCTCTGCTTCTATTGATATGATCATATGATTTTTATTTTTGTTGATATGGTGTATTATGTTGATTGATTTATGGATGTTAAACTATCTTTGCTTTCCTAGGATGAAACCTACTTAGTGATGTTTAGTGACCTTCTTGATGAGGCATTGGATACTATATGTCAGAATTTTGGTGAGGATCTTTGCATCTGTGTTCTTCAGGAATATTGGTCTGTAATTTTCTTTTTTGGCAGCATCTCTGTGGGGAGCTGCTAGAACCTAGAACAAAATGGTGTCTCAGAAGTCCCTGCCCTGAAGACAAAGGAAATTACTAACCTCAAAAGTTAAAATTTACACAGAGCAGCCCATCCACCCAGCCAGGGGAAAGTTACCTATATAGAACAACTTGCCTTTGTGTTAGCAAAAGACTAATGTGTTTACAGCTGATGTTTTATTTATGCTTGTTGAGCAAAATTCATAAGATCCTATTTGGTAACATTTTACATGTGCTCAAGTCTACCTCTTTACCCCTCCCTAATTCCTGCCCCCAGCTTATGCTGATAAGGCTTGCGAGCTGTAATTGGTGGAAAGTTGAGTGACGTGCTTTTAATGCCCCCATGACGTGTAATTCCTTTATAAGCTATTTTCCGGGGCAATAAACTCTCTTGATCAGCAAAAAAGTTGTCTTGAGCATTTCTACTAACTTCTTGAAATTTATACTAGGAAAGATCGGCTAGGCTCGAGAGGACCCATAAAATAACTAGCGACCCTCATCTCCACACCCCCACGGGTTGGGGGTACCCCCAGGGGGTCGCACGCATCTCTGTCTGGTTTTGTATTAAGATGATGTTAGCTTCATAAAAACTATTTGGAAGTGTTCTTGTTTCTTCAATTATATGAAAGAGCCTGAAAAGGATTGGTAGTAGTTCTTCTTGAAAGGTTTGAAATAATTCATTAGTGAACTCATTGGGGCCTGGGCTTTTGTTTTTGGGAAGACTTTTGAGTACCATTTTAATGTCCTCAATAATGATAATGCTGTTTATATATGCTACCTCCTCCTTATTCAACTATGAAGGTTCTAAGAGTCCAAGAATTTATCCATTTCTTCCAGGTTTTCATGTTTTATTGTTTTGAGTTTCTCTAAGTAGTCTCTGATTACCCTTTGAATCTTCACAAAAGCCACCCACAGAATGGGAGAAATTATTCACCCAATACCAATCAGTAAGGGGCTAATATAGAAAACATTTAAGGTACTGACAGAACTTAACAAGAAAAAAATATAACCCCATCAAACAATGGTGAAACGAAATGAACAGACACTAAAAGACAAATACAAATGGCCAAAAGACACATAAAAATGCTCCACATCACTAATCATCGGGGAAATGCAATCAAAACAAAGATGAGGTACCGTCTTATGCCATAGAGACTGCCACACATCACAAAGAAAAAGAACAATCAGTGCTGGCAGGTGTGTGGAGAGAAAGGAACTCTCATTCACTGTAGGTGGAAATGCCATCTAGTCCAGCCTTTATGGAAAACAATATGGAGATTTTTCAAAGAAAAACCTGGAATTTGACTTACCATATGATCCAGCTATACCACTCCTAGGGATATACTCTAGGAAGACAAAAATACAATTCAAAAATCTCTTCCTCACACCTTTATTTATTGCAGCATTCTTCCAGACTCTGGAAATAACCAAGATGCTCTTCAACAGATGAAAAGCTAAAGAAACTGTGGTACATGTACACAATGGAATATTATGCAGCCGCCAGGAGAGATGAAGTCATGAAATTTTCCTCTATGTAGATGAACATGGAATCTATTATGCTCAGTGAAATAAGTCAGAGGGAGAGATATAGACACAGAATAATCTCACTCATCTATGCATTTTAAGAAAAATCAAGGACATTATTGTAATAATGCCTAGAGACAATAGAGATGGGGGCTGGAAAAACTGGCTCACAATCTGAAACTCACCACAAAGAGTAGTAAGTGCAGTGCTCACTTCGGCAGCACATATACTAAAATTAAAACTATACAGAGAAGATTACCATGGCCCCTGCACAAGGATGACTAGTAAATTGTGAAGCATGCCATATTTTTTTAAAAAGAGAAGTGAGTGCAATTAGGGAAATAACTACACTAACAACTATCATGACTATCTTAATGAGTAAGAGAAGTAAAGTGTCTGTCTCAAAACAGGCAGGGGCTGGGAAGTATGGTTGGGGGACATTGGTGGTGGCAATGTTTCACTGGTGAAGCAGGATGTTCTGTTTATGACTGCAACCCAACTACAATCATGTTTGTAATCATGGTGCTGAAGTAAATGTTTTATATTTTTAAAAAAAAATAAGAAACACCAATCTTCAGGGAAGAATCCTTGAATATTTTGTTCTCTATGCGACAGGTGCTAGCCACAGTATAGTAGTACAGATACTAATGAACAATATGAGAATGCCCCTACCGTTCTGACACAAAGGAAACCAAAGACAGTGGATGGGGGCATCTAATTCACTTCCCAATTCCAACCTCTCTTGTGCCCAACATGGAGTAGCCCAGGACAGTGTGGCCCATGTGACAACTAACACACAGAGTTTCTGACAATAAAAAATAAGTATATAGAAAGAGGGAAAATAGAAAAAAAACTTTGTGGCCAAAACTAAACTTGTTTCTCGGGAAGTACCAGTCGTCATCAGCTCTTAGCTTATTGCTTATCATGATAGCATTGTTCAGAGTGCAGATCTGCTTCATTTCACTTCAACTTACTAGAATTTTCATTTGTGTGTACTTATGTTGTTTTTCTTTTCCTTACTTTCTGATTCCATTCAGTCTTATGACAAACTTTATGACTCCATCCTCAGTTTTTTGTGCTGGAAAACCAAAATGGCACATCTACAATGTTCTTTCTTCAACATCAGTTTCCCTCTTAGATCTTCAGCTTGTAAGAATTCTGCAGTGGTAGTTTATATTTTGCCATAGTGCAAAACATCAACAGTGAATCTAAAGACCTATACTTCAAAATCCTCTCACTTCCAGGCAAATGTATTTACTCCCTGCTTAGGATCTGAAGAGTAATTTGTTATTTCCCAGCATTGATCATAACTGTGCTCAAGTTGTACTGTGCTTGACATATTTTCTTTACTGTTTGGACTGTATGAACCATTTCTTACTTTCAACATGAACTGCAATTTCTTGTTTACCTTCATTCAGGTACATGGACTTGGAGCAAAAGAATGGAATCGATATACACTTACTCTATCTTCTTTTGTTGGAAGCCCTCAATTTAATGTAAAAACTTGTAGAAACTCAGGCTATACTTTGTCCTTCCCATGGTTAACATCTTTAGCTGACCTCTCATTGCCATTCAAGAACAGAGCCTCAAAGTTCAAGTTATATAATCTGTCTTCTATTTGCTTCTTTGATCTCTTCCTGATATGGATCCTCCAATTTAGAATACCAGTCTCACGCAAAAACACCACGAGATGTTCACCTCATAAGACCATCAGACCCCCAAACTGAAAGCCAAGCTTCCTTGGGTGTGGTTTCTGTAAGTAAAAAGACAAATCAATATTGAATAAAATTTAAATTTTATTTCACAGAAAACTTATTTAATTGTCTTGGCTTCCTAAGTCTCTCTATTGTTTCCAGGGATACACTTAAAAGTCGTGTGTGGGGGGGTTGTGTGTTAGTTTTTTGTTTTGGGGTCACACCCGGTGACACTCAGGGGTTCTGAGCTCAGAAATCCGTCCTGACTTGGGGAACCATATACGCCAGGGATTGAACCCAGATCAGTCCTGGGTCAGCCGAATTGAAGGCAAACACCATTCCGCTGTGCTTGATTGTCCTTAGTCAATACAAGCATGAGAGAGAAAGAACATTTAAATTAACACTTTGTTGCCACCAGTGTCTATATCACCTCCTGGTGATATAGCTCATGACTCTTATTATTTCATTTTTACCACAACCACTGCTTCTCAGGGATTACTGGGGAACGTGCTCAGGGCACCAAATGGGATGCCACGGTTCAAACATAGGTGATAGGGTGCAAGCACCCTACCCTCTGTACTATCTCTCTGATCCTGGACTCAGTATTTTTAGACTGAATTATTGAACAGACGCCTAAGGAGCAAACTCACTTCAGTCTCTATTATTTAACACTCATCTGTATCCCTAAAATCATGTTGAACTATCAGAAATATATCACTACTTCTAAAGGCAAAATTACCATAACAAGCCATGTCCAGAAAGATTTTACTTTTGTTACTGTATTACCCTCTTACTGTGCTACCTGGTTCCTCTTTCTCTTTTTTAATATTTGTACAGTAATAGTTTTATTAGTTCATTTGTCCTTTCAGTGGTTTCTTTTGTGGAAAATACAGCAAAAATCTGTTCTGTACATATTTACAACTTTACTTGCCCACTTTCTTAAATATAAGTTATGCTAAATACATAGCTCTGTATCTTTTATTGTTGTTATTAATGATATATCATAGTCATTTTATTTATGTATTTCTTCCATTTTTATGATAGTCTAATATTCCAATACTCTCTTTCCTGATAAGCCTCTATTAAATATGAGGTTTATTTCTAAATATTTTATTGGCATCAAATTCAATAAATATGGGCAGGAGTGATAGCGCAGTTATAGGGTGTTTGCCTTTCATGAGGCAGATCCAAGACGGACTTCCATTCTATCCCTGATGTCCCATATAATCCTCTAAGCCAGGACCGATTTCTGAGTGCATAGCCAGGAGTAACCCCTGAGCATCACAAGGTGCAACCCCCAAACTAAAAAGTTACAATAAATATAATTTAGTGCAAGGTTACTCCCTTGCTCAAAACCTCTTTGGTTTTTCATTGTCTGCAAAATCCAAATGTTTTAGGAGGAGGTCTTCTGAAACCCATTACAATCTATCTTTCCAAACTTGTCCCATGTGTAGAATTATCAGTAGAAGTTGCCTTAGCCTTTCCCCAAATTTATCCTGCACAGCGTTTATACAGTTCCCTTAACTGAAAAAATCCTCTTTCCTTTCTCTCTTCTTTTCTCTTTTCACCTCTATCTCCAGCTGCTTGAAATTATTCCCTAGTTCTTGGAAGAGAAGTGCTTCTCCAAGACATCTTCACTGAGTCTTGTCCCATCCCAAGCTGCCCTAATTGCAATTAATCACTTTCCCAAAGTATTCCTAAAACGTTATGCTTATACATTTAAATTTTATTTTTATAAATTACAACATCGTAATGTATGTGCATTTCTACCCCAATGCATTGTGGAAAATAATTTTGGCTTAGAGTTTTTACATGGTTAACTGATTACTACATACTATTGAATTGTTTGGGATTAAAAAATAATTAGACATCTGTAAAAATAAAATTCTCATGCTAAGAACAACATTGCTTATGGCTTTGAAAAATAAATGGCACTCAACCTTTACTTTTTTGTTTGGGTCGAAAGTATTTGCCTAAAGCAATTCCTAAAGAAATAAGGATTCTCTGAACAACTAAAGTTTATTTTTGTTTGTGCAGCACATTTTTTATAGTTTGAGAATTACTGTGCTTGGACACACCAACTTTGCTCTTAATAGCTTTTTGTCAACTACAACTAAATTTCAAATTAAGTTGGTTAAGTTCTATCTAGGATGACTGTGAAGCACTTTTAGAGTTCAGTATGTTTATTGATAACAAAAAAAGCAACATTTAATGGTTGGCAAGATATCTCAAATGATACAGTACATCACTAGCAAGTTAAAGGCCCTGAGTTCTGTCCCAGCACCATGTAGATATTACACATTGCCCAGCTCCATCAGAGTGTAATGCTGGTTGTCCCTGAGCACAGGATCCAAGCACTGAGCAGTTAGGCCCATACAGCTGTGTCAAGCATGTCTAAGAATGGTCCTACTTCCTCCTCAGTCAGCACATATGTTCCCTGAAAAAAATCAATCTTTAAATTTAAACACATGAATTATTGCAGCCCATTGAAATTAGTTTGAAATATTCAAAACACATGGGTTTTCAATGGCAGTTTTATTTATCTTTGAAACCAACAGAAAATCCTTGGGAGTATTCTATTTGTTTCTTTTTCCATTTTTGCTCTTTGGGTCACATCCAGTTAGTGCACAGGGCTAACTTCAGATTCTGTACTCAGAGATTACTCAGGGAACCATATGGAATGCTGGGGATCAAACTCATTTCAGCACCATGTAAGACAAGCATCCTAGGTTCTATAACGTCTCTCTAACCCCTTTTTTCTATTATAAAAATAACAACAGCAAAAGATTCCTCACATTTTATTAGTTAGCATAATATGTGGAGAATAAATTTCTTTGTTTTCAATTTTGACTTTTGGCACACATCCAGTAATGTTTAGAAGTTACTCCTAACTCTGTACTTAGGGATCTCTTCTGAAGGAGTCCAGGGGTCACATGATGATGCTGAGAATCAAAACTAGGTTAGCTATGTGCAAAGTAAGCACTATTTCTATGGCCCAAGCAAGAATACATTATATTAAAGGGAATTTTATCAAAATTAAGACACCACAATACAAGGTTTCTGCTTCTAGAAATTAGTTTCTCCACACTGTTGAAAAACTTAAAGAAGTTGATCTCAACACCAATAGAATTATGTCAAGCTCCAATTGACACAAATATTTTAAATTGGGCTAACAAATGTTAGTTGTGCTAAATAAGTATATGGTATACATATAGGACATAAACCTTAAAAGATTTATACTTTCATTGGATGTGTGAAACTTCTGAAGTGGAAGGACTATCAAGAATATGCAGCCATGGAACCAGAGAAATAGTACAGTACATAGAGCTCATTCCCTTGCACATGGCAGACCTGTGTTCCATCCCCAGCACCCCATATGGTCCCCTGAGCACACAAGGAATGATCTCTTCATAGATTCAGGAATAATTCCTGAGCTGCCCACATACAATGAATTTATACCTACATTTAATCTAAAGACTTTCAGGAGAAAGGCTGTCTGTGAGAATACAAACCAGGTGGTCAAACTTCAGTTAAATTTTTTCTGACATGTCATACATATGGATTCACAAATAAATATATGATTTGTGGAGGAAACATTAACATCTAAATATATTTTCCATTTGTCTGCTTGTAGATATGGAGATATACCAAATGCCCAACAGTAGATAAATGAATGGGTCAAGGAGTTACGATATATATATATACAATTAAATACTGTGTAGCTCCAGAAAATGGCAAGATTATACACTATGCTGCAACATGGATTCAACTAGAGAATACCATGCTGAAATGAAGTCAGTCAGAAGGAAAGGGATAGATACTAAATGATCTCTCTTATGTGTGTGACTTAAAGATACACAACAAGGCAGCAAAAAAGGGCCAAAGGCAACACAATAGGAGAACTGGTAGTCATAACTGAGTTGGGGGTATTTAAAAGGGAATGACATTAGAGTCCTTGTAGGAGGGACATAGGTATACTGGTAAGGGATGTGATTTTAAAATTATGTTCATGGTAAACCATCATTTTTGTAAATCACGGCATCTCAGTCAATTTAAAAGTTAAAAGGTAAATCCTCTTAGCAATTTTTCTAAAAAATAATTTTGATTTTGACCAAAGTGGATTACAAATCTTTCACAGTAATATTTTAGGTACATAGAGACATTGAATCAGCAATGTTCTACTCCTGTTCTCAGCATTCATCCATATCTCCCTCTTTTGCTTCCTGTGCTGCTAGTATAAGTGAGCCTTCTGTGTCTAGCTTGTTGGAAATTGGGTATTGATTCTGTTGTCGTTGGCTTTGAATTTGGTGTTTAAGTCTGATCATTTTTTATTTCTACTTGATGTTCATGTGATTGGTCTTGATACCCTCCATTATTTCCCCCTCATTTTATGAGGCAGAACAAAATGGTTCAAGATGTGTGTTTCTCTTTGAAGTAAAGAGAAAAGTGGGGGAAAATCAAACAAGCAAAAAATGGGAGGAGTCCTTTTAAAGGCTACAAATATCAATTTAAGACAAAGGGAAAAAGAAAGAAAAACGTAACAATACAAAAAATAAACAAACAAAAAACCCAAGAAAAGCATGACAGCAATAAAGACAACAACCAAACAATAACCATGGTCCCAAAATAAAAACAAAACAAAGCAAAAAAACACAAATAAAAACAAACAACAACAATAACAATAATTGATTTGTGCTTCTCTATTTTTTGCATAAGCACAGTAAATATTGGGAAGATTAGGAAGGGAATTCGCTTGGCTTAAAAGATACAGGGCTTCTCTGCCCTTGCTGTATACTGTCTATTTGCACAGATCATAGGATGGAGCCTATGATGAAGACTTTCTTTATGGTTCTAGATGTTCTGTTCCATCACTGTTGTTTTAATCAGTCTTCTGATTGTTGGTGGTCTTGGTTTTTACACCAATCCTAAGATGAAGCATAGGATAGAGTCTTTCATTATGTTTCCAGAAGTTCTGCTCAGTTGCAGTTGTCTTAGTCAGACCTCTGGAATTAGAGATCTTGGTTGTTGTATACAGATTGTAGGCCAAAGCCTAGACTAAGGTCTTTTGTGTTGGTCCCAGGATAAATTCTGCCCAGTCATGGTTGTCATAGTCAGTCTTCTGTAGCTAGCAATCTTGGCTTTCGCACAGATCAAAGGATGATGTGTCTTCTGATTTCATCTTATCATTAGCTGGTGAGATAAGACAACCTGCTCTTAGATTAAGTTGTTGCCATTTTCTCAATGTCAGGATGTCATATCAAAACTGGCGCGTGTCAGAGCAGAATTAAGAATGTCCCAGAGGGAGTTTGATTCTTGGAGGTGTTTCGGAGAACTGTGTCAGTTCTATGTCTGAGATATAGGGTTCGGGGTTGGATGGTCGCTGTCTAATCACATGGATTCTAAATTGGGGCCACATGACATACATTCAAGGTGGGAGGCGCCCTTGTATTGTAAGATGTATGAGTTCTTATCCCTAGTAGATAAGAGCTTGTTTCTATACATAAAATTTCCCCTTTTTTGGTATGCCTTTGAAAAAAGAATTGGTGCTATATTATATTGCTGGTGCATTTGCAGGTGAGAGTGTCAGGCTCCATCATCTCTGTGTGCTGGTTTTGACCTGAGCTTTTATCCCAGGCGAGACTTTTTCTTGTAGGTTTTTGTACCAAGCAGAATCAAGACAGGTGAAGTTAAGGAAGAGAAGAAAACAGAAACAAGATATATATATATATATATATATATATATATATATATATATATATATATATATATATTATATAAGAAAACTAAATAAAAATTAGTTTAAAAAAGTAATTGAGGGAACAAAGTGATGCAGGAGACTACCTTATATTTAGGGATAACACGATAATAGGTATTATTATAGAGGTCTTAAACTTATAAAGGAAAAATAGGCTTCCTCATTGTCTTTTGAGATATTCTTTTTGGGGGTGGAATCCAGGGCACATTTTCATCACACACCATGGTATTGTTGAGTTTGCAAAGTGATTTGCGAAAGAAAGGGCTTGAGTAGAGTTCATGCACTGGGGGTCCTTCTAGAGCTGAATCCAATATCAAGCAACATTCCACATTTGGAGGAGGGTAAGAAGGAGGGCCACAGAGCATGAGTCAGCAGGGGTGTTGGTTGTAGTTTCTTTTGGGGGGACAAGATGTGGAGCTGAGTGGGTATACCTTCGCTTAGGAGCTCGGTGATGGCTTATTGGGGAAGCAAGTCGGTCTTCATACCTAATGGGTTAAGAACTGAGGGTAAATATTGTTAATTAGGTGGGATATCGTATTGAGATGGGGATGAAGGGATAGTAGGATTTCTGAAGGGGGATATATGGTTTGTTTACAATTTAGGTTTGGCTCTCATAGAGCAGTCCTCTATGCACTCACGCCCACATAAAGACATACATTAATGATCTATACTTAAGGTGTTGTTAGAGGTGTGACCCTAATAGGATGAATTTGAGCTCTTGAGGACTGGTTGAATTAAGATAAATAATTACTTTAGGTATAGCTTAAGAAAGAGAGGAAGGGAGAGCATAAGATAAGAGAGAGGAGAAAAGAAAATAGGTAAATATAGTAAAAATAAATTAAAAATGAAATAAATAAAATAAAAGAGGCTGTGTCAGTGCATTGGAGTTGGGAGGTTTTCCCAGTTTCTAGACATTTCATCAGTTGTGGGGTTGGGCCTTGCTAAATGAAGGTTTCAGGGTTAGATAATGGCTGGAGCAGTATAGGATATACATAGGTTTTGCATCTCGAGTACTAAACAATGTGTTAATGAGGCCTACCTATGTAGGTGGCTACCCTTTGTAGTATTGTTTACTGCATCTTGTGTATTAAAGTTCTTTTCCTAAATAGAAACTAACAGTGTGAGTTTTATTTGGCATAGATTGAATTAATAATGAGGAAGAAAAAGAAAGAGGAGAAGGAAAGAAGTAGGAAGAAAGAGAGTGAGAGAGAGAGAAAGGAAGAGAAAGGAGAGAAAGGGAGAAAAAGGAAATGTTAATTTGCCCAAACATGTTCGATGAGTAGGTCCTGTCTGTGGTTCACAGTTGACTGTTTCAGTGGTCTGAATGATCAGATGCTTCAGTTCCTAATAGAGGACAAAAACCAGAGGAAAAGGGTATATTGGAGTGTTTTATCAAGACATTTTCATAATGCAAACTGAATATGGTATTGACTATGACTGAGCACCGAGGTGTAAAATTAGGGTGTCCAAGAATCCCTGTGGACATGGAAACTGAGAGATTATTTTATACGTAGTAAGATTAAGGCATTAAAACATATTGTTAGGAAATGCTGCTGCTAGAGTCTCTGGCTTTCAATCATATTCTTCACTTGTATCTCTGTATAAGCTCCCTAAGACATTATCATAGGCCTTTGTAGTAAAAAGCTTATTACATACCTATTCACTTAGGACATGTTTTCATCGTTGTTGGTTTCTTTATGGTATAATGGATAGTTGAGGCTTTGTGCTGTTCCTCTTCCACTTGTTTTGAACATTTATCCCCAGTAAATGCTGACACCTACAGTGCTTTGAGTTTGTACCCCATTAGAGAGTTGTGTTCCTCTTCCACTTGTTTTGAACATTTATCCCCAGTAAATGCTGATACCTACAGTGCTTTGAGTTTGTACCCCATTAGACAGTTGTGTTTGTTCTTAGAGTCCTATATGTATATATGGTGTATGCTCTAAGTACCTCAGAAGAGTGCTATCATTCTGTATTTATCCTTCTTCTGGCTTACTTCATCTAACATAATATTTTGTAGATCCATACACGTTGCTGCAAAATTCATGATTTTCTAACTGCTATGTAGTATTCCATTGTGTATAAATACCACATATTCATGATCCACTCATCTGTTGTTGTGCATCGAAGTTGGTTCCAAATCTTGGCTATTGTACTGATTGCTGTGATAAATAGTGGAGTGCACACATACTTTGGGATGAATGTCCTTCTGACTTGGGGATAGATACCCAGGAGAGCAATTGCTGGGTCATATGGCAGCTCAATTCTGAGTTTACTGAGCACTGTCCACACTGTTTTCCATAGGGGTTGGACCAGGCAGCATTTTCACCAGCAGTGGATGCGAGTTCTTTTCTTTCCACATGCCCACCAACAGAAATTGGTTCCATTAGTTTTTATGTGAGCCATCCTTACAGGTATAAGGTGGTACCTCATTGCTGTCTTGATTTGGATTTCCCTAGTGATCAGTGAAGGTGAGCATGTTTTCATGTGTCTGTTTGCCATCTTTCGTTCTTCCTTGGAGTAGTGTCTATTCAGTTCTTGTCCCCATTTTTCTATGGCTTTATTATATTTTTTGGAGCTCAGCTTTCTGAGTGCTTTGTATATTCTAGATATCACCCTTTCTCTGATGTGTTGAGTGCAAAAATTGTTTCCCATTCTGTTAACTGTCTTCTAGTATTAACTAGGGTTTCTTTTGCCATGCAAAGTCTTAGTAGTTTGATATAGTCTCATTTATTTAGATTTGATGCTAAAGCTCTTGCCATTGACATTCTATCTTCAAAGACTTTTTTGATATATAGATATTCGAGTGTTTTGACTATCTTTTCCTCAATAAACTTTATAAATTAGAGCCTGATTTCAAGGTCTTTAATTCATTTGAGTTGACTTTTGTGTAAGATTGGAGGTATGGATCAATTTTTATTTCTTATAGGTGGTTATCCAGTTGTTCCAACACCATTTGTTGAAGAGACTCTCTTTGTTCCATTTCAAGTTCTTGGCTCTTTTGTCAAATATTACTTGACTGTATATTTGGGGGTTTATCTTTGGATATTATGTTCTAACCCACTGGTCTGAGACTCTGTCTTTGTTCTAGTACCATGCTTCACTTCTCTTGTAAGATTGATTCCTAGGTACTTGATGTATTTGGATACTATTTTAAATGTGATTGTCTCCTTAATCTCTTTTATCCTCTACTTATTTGTATAGAGGAATGCTACTATCTTTTGTGTATTGACTTTGAAGCTGACTACTTTGCTGTATTGGTTAATTGTTTCTAGGCGTTTTATTGTGGACTCTTTAGTATTTTCTATGTATATCATCATAGCATCTGAAAAAGTGTTAGTTTGAGTTCCTCTTTCCCTATAAGGATTCCTTTCATTTCCTTCTTTTGTCTTATTGCTATTGCTAGGAAGACTCTAAAACTATATTGAATAAAAGTGGAGTGAGTGGACAGCCTTATCTTGTTCCTGACCTTAGTGGAAATGCTTCCCGTTTTTCATGATTAAGGATAATGTTGTCTGTGGGCTTTTTATAGATAGCTGTAACTATCTATCCCTATTTTGCCCAGTGTTTTCATCATGAATGGGTGTTGGAGTTTGTCAAATGCCTTCTCTGCATCGATTGATATAATCATGTGATCTTTGTTTTTTGTGTTGTTGATGTGGTGTACGATGTTGAATGATTTGCGTATGTTGAACCATCCTTTCATCCCTGAGATGTTCATTGTGTATAATTTGTTTGATGTAGTACTTGATTTGTTTTGCTAAGATTTTTTGAGGATTTTTGCATCTATGTTAATTAGTGAGATTGGTGTGTACTTTTCTTTCTTGGCAGTGTCTTTGCCATCTTTGGGAATGAGTGGAACATTAGCTTCATAAAAGGAATCAGGAAGGATTCCTGTCTTTACAATGTTTTGGAAGAGCCCATGGATCAGTGGTAGTAATTCTTCTTGGAATATTTGATAGAATTTACCTGCAAAACCATCTGAACCTGGACTTTAGTTCTTGGGGATTTTCTTAATTACTGATTCAATTTCCTCAGATGTGATTGGCCTGTTTAGGCTTTCTATATCCTCCTTATCCAGTCTTGGGAAATGATATTTTTCAAAAAATCTGTCAGTTTCTTCTGAGTTCTCTAACCTGACTGAGTATAGTTGTTCATAATAAGTCCTCATGATGTGTTGAATTTCTTGGGGTTGGGTTGTAATCTCTCCCCTTTCATTTGTGATCCTCTTTATTTGGGTGTTTCCCTCTTTTTTGGTGAGTCTTTCCAGTGGTTTTTCTATCTTGTTTATTCTTTAAAAAAACCAACTCCTGGTCTCTGAAATTTTCCCTTAGTTTCTCTGTTTTTATTTCTGCTCTTGTTTTTATTATTTCTTGTCTTTTGGTTGTGTTTGGGTTTCTTTGCTTCTATTTGCAGCTCCTTAAGATGTCTTTTTAAACTATTGATTTTTACATTTTCTTCTTTCCTGACTTAGGTCTGTATTGCTATGAGTTTCCCCCTAATTACTGCTTTTGCTGTGTCCCACAGAGTTTGACAATTTGTCTCTTCATTATCGTTTATCTCAAGGAATCTTTTTATTTCTTCCTTGAGTGCCTCTTTGATCCAGCTGTTGTTGAACAGCATGTTGTTTAATTCACGTGTGTTGGATTTTCTTCATGGCTTCCTTTTACAGTCAATTTTGATCTATGTTGCATAGTGATATGAAAGGTGCTTCTAATCATCCTTATATTTCTGAATATGTGAAAGTTTGATGTCCTAAGGCATGGTCTATTCTGGAGAATGTTCCTTGTGCACTTGAAAACAATGGGTATTATGATTTCTGAGGGTGGAGGGTCCTATATAAGCCCTAGTTCTTCTAATTTCTCATTTTGGGCTTTTATTTCTTTGATAGCTTTCTGTCTGATGGAACTGTTTAGTGGTGATAGTTGGTCTCCAGGTCTCCTTACATATTTTGCTAGCTCTGCATTTGTTGCATGAACGTTGACCAGAGTTAGTACTTCTTGGTCTAGTGTTCTCCTGGTCAGTAAGTAGAGACCCTCTTTGTCTCTGGTCACTTTCTTGAGGTTGAATGCAATTTGATATGATATAAGAATGGCTGTCCCAGCTTTTCTGTTTTCCATTGGCTTTAATAATTGATTTTCATGCTTATATTCTAAGCCTTTGTCTATCCTATACTTATAGGTGTGTTTTTCTTGCAGGCAGCAGAAATCTGGTTTTTGTTTTCTAATCCAACTCTCTGCTATGGGTCTTTTAATGGGAGAGTTCAGTCCATTGACATTTTAGGGTATTATTAACAGTGAGCTGTTGTGCAGTTTTATTGTGTAGGGTGGTTGTTGTTATATTGGGGGTTTGAATTGTATAATTCATCTCTGGGTAGATCATTTAGAATCAGTTCTGTTTCCACTAATAATGCGAGTTCTTTTTTGTCTGAGAATGCTATTAGTCCTCACTCCCATAATAAAGAGAGTTTTGCTGGATAGTGGACTCTAGACTGGAAGTTTCTTTCATTCATTTAAATAAATCATTCCACCATCTTCTTGCTTGATTTGTTTTAAATGGGAGATCTGGTCTTATTTCTTCCTTTGTACTTGAGGTGTTTTTTCTCCCTTATTGCTTTAAGGAGTTCATCTTTCTGTTTGATTTTTTGCCATTTGAATTAATTTATGTCTTGGTGTTGGTTTAATAGAGTCTATTTTATTAGGAACTCTTTTCACTTCCTGGATTTGCATTGGAGGCTCTTTCCAGAGGGTGGAAAAGCTTGCTGCTATTATTTCCCAGACCACTTGTTCATCCCCTTTCCCTATTTCTTCCCCTTCTGGTATTCCTACAATCCATAGATTATTTTTTGTTTGTTTTTGTCCATTAAATACCTAACTTTTTCTTCCAATGCTTTACATTTGATTTCCTTATTGGCTTCTTTGTCATTTTTGGTTTGTACTTTTTCTTCAAGTTCTTCTATGTGATTCTCCAATTGTGTAATTCTGCTATTATGGCTTGCTAAGACTTTTTTATTTCCTTTAATTCCATTTGTATGTATTCTCTCATCTTCTATAAAAGTTCTTCTTTGAGTTGGTTGATATGCTCATCTATGAATTTCTTGAACTCTTTGGCTAGAGATTTCTTGATTTTTTTCCCCATGGCTGCATTGCCACTTTTAGGTCCTCATCTATTGGGCCCATGCATTTTGGTGAACTTGGAAATTTGCTAGGATTTCTCTCAATATTCCCAGCTCGTAGTGTCTTTCTTAGTTTACCCATATTTCTTTGGATTTGGTGGTTTAGCTTGGAGTGTACTGCCTTCAGATTTCAGCCCTTTTTTGTTACCTGTGGCTTGGGGCTGGTTCCCTTAGCTGGAATGTGGCTTTAGGTAGATATGATGGCTGTGGTTGCTGAGGTTTGGCCCTGCCCTCAATTCTCCTCCCTCACATTACCTGACAGAAGGCATAAGTCCCCTCTGCCTTGCCCAACCCCAGCAAGGTTTTCCCTCTTCCTTCACCTGCCAGAAGGTGTGGCTGAGGTCTGGGCCTCTGTCCACTTCCTCCTCCCCCTCTATCTGTCAGATGGTGTGGTTCACCTCAAAACAATCTGTCCCAGCCTTGGTAATGGCAGAGCAGCTGCTGGAGCACTACTGGTCAGGCTTGGTCAATTTCTTCCTCCCTCTCTACTTTCAGACAGTGTGGTTCACCTCTGAGTGTGCTTGTCCTAGCCCCGGTAATCAACAACAATTTTTTTTGTTTTTTGGCCACACCCAGCAGTACTCAGGTGTTACTCCTGGCTGTCTGCTCAGAAATAGCTCCTGGCAGGCATGAGGGACCATATGGGACACCAGGATACAAATCAATCACCTTTGGTCCTGGATTGGCTTCTCACAAGGCAAATGCCGCTGTGCTATCTCTCCGAACCCAAACAACAATTTTTTTTGGCTTTTGGGTCACACCCGGCAGTGCTCAGGGATTCCTCCTGGCTCTAAGTTCAGAAATCGCTCCTGGCAGGCTCGGGAGACCATATGGGATGACGGATTCGAACTACCATCCTTCTGCATGCAAGGCAAATAAGCTACCTCCATGTTATCTCTCCGACCCCCAAACAACAAAATTTTAAAAAATAAGGGCTTCAATGTAGAAAATAATAAATTGATGAGGTTGAAAAACTGATAGGGCTTTTGGTGATAATACTGGTAGCATGTTCAAGTAAGGAAAATTATCTCATTTTGTGAGAGGTTAATTTTCAAAACTTGCTTTTGACTGTCGTCTAAATTTCTACATTTAAATTATCAGTTCAGAGTCAGAAGTAAGCCTTGAGCAGCAGTTGGTGTGTCCCCCAAACCAAATATAAATGAACTTTGCTATAATAATTGTGTTCAATATGAGGAGCACAGGAGAAATTTTAGAAATAATAAAATTTCAAGCAATTCAGTAAAAAAATGAAATCAATATGGCTGGCTAGCTAGTATAGGGCTTAAGGTCTGGGCCTTACTTGCCACTGATGTGGCTTCAGTCTCCATATATGGTTCCCTGAGCACCATCAGTAATGATCTCTAAGCACAGATCCAGAGGTAAAGCCCTCAACAGTGTGTGGGTATCCCCAAACGAATGCACACATGCACCCTCACTAAAGAAACTAATGAGATTTATTCATAGAAGAGACTGGAGCAGGAACAATTAGAAACAGCCTCTGAGCATTGTTAATGAATACTATTGCAAGACCATTTTTGTTGACCGTTTAGGATTATTCTCCCATTACGTGGTAGAAGATGCTCTAGAGAGACCAGTAGTAAGGATTTCTCCATTCTGAGAAAGAGCCATCTTTGTCCTAGTATAGCAGAGTTTTCCCAAATTCTCTACTCAATTTGTGAACTGATGAAACACACCTGATTCATGTTTCATTCCATGTTTAAAGTTTACATTTTTATCCTTTGCATTGATGTGGCGGTCTCTCAAGCTGTGACAGCAGCAACTTCTCGTTAATCAGAGCTGATCTAGCTGAGTTTATGGAGGAGCTCTTCCAATCTAGTATTGAAATCCCTCTCTGCCTTCCCTGCACAAGTTGGAAAGTGCTTCATAACCCGGTGACCAGGAGAAATGAGAGGCTCTGCTAGACTGCAATCTCACTCTAAATAGATCTTGGGCAAGGGCTGGTGAGTGGTGATACATCATATAGCACTCCCCTTAGAAGTAGCCCCATATCACCTATGCAATGTTTCCCAATTTCAGTGAGAGCATCAGACTGGGGTCTCCTGCATGGAACCCAAGCAGGCCATTTACTGCTCTACAATAGGCCTGGCCTACAGTCTAATGATTAATATTGGCTGCTGGGAAACTGAAGGAATAGCTTAGATGACATTTAAAAATATGGATTTTTCTCTCCCTTCTTACTGGACACGCCAATTGCATATTAGTTTCTGCATATAGTGTCAGTGCAATTGAAGAAGCCACCTACAATGTGACTAGTTTGACTATTGATCACAGCCAGAGTGAAATACATTCTGCCAGGGACAATATGCATGAAACATATTGGAGAATAAACAAGAGAAATATTCATATTACTACCATTTAATACTTACATATTTATTAAGGCATTTAGGTAGCAGGGTCTATAAAATGCAAACACTCCCCAAACATCATTGCTGTAAATAAAATCCCAGTACACAAAATATTTTTATTCTGTTCAGTTAAGGTAGATAGATGTTTTAGAATGGTATTTCATCCACACTATGAGTTGGTCCTGGTAATTCATAAATATACAGAAAGAGTTTGTTAAAAGTCTGGATTGTGGCCTCTGGAGAAGCCTTTGGAGTTCAAAGAATTTGCTAACATACATTTAAGAGAGTATTTTTGGCTGGCCATCTCACTGAATTAATGCTGGAGAACACGAGTTTCCCTTTAGAAAAGGAATTTCTCCCAAGCCCTGTCCAATAAATGAACCTAAGATTAAATGTGACTCTGGGGAGGAAGGGGGTGACGTATGCTATATCTGACATTTTCCTGCAGTCACAGAAAAATTCTGAGATAAGTCACATCTCCAGTATAGTTTGCACTGTCATGTTGCTGTTTTCTCAAGGAAAGCCACAATGCTCAGCAGGTCACCAGAGGGAAGTTCCTGTTTCAGAGATGCTCCTGGTGAGATGGTTTGGGACTTTTCTTCTTAACCATGGGAAGCCTTCACATTTAGAGCATATGCTTGCCCGATCTCTGACTTGTGGATTTGAGGTCATTTTGTACTGAGGTCACACAGGGAAAACATACACAATTGAAGTTATTCATTTTACTGTCTCATATCTGTGCCATTTCACTGAAGAAGTGAAAGGAATAATAAGAATACTCAGCACGAACTGGCTGTAAAAAAGCAATGAACACAAATATTTAAAAGCACTTTTTGATGATAATCATAAAAACAATACTGCATCTAGAGAAAATTGTATACCAGGTGATGCTCTACGTAAATCACGAATTGCATTGTACACGAGGACATTTGAGTCTCAAAGCCAAGCTACAAAGTGTACAGAAACTTTATAAATGATAAATAACTAATACCCAAGGGGAAATTAGCTTAAAATTTAACTTTACAGCTGACATTATTTTAAGTGAATGGAAAATCATTCTTTTAGTGAGTTAACATTGGCACCAATACCCTAGAAAGATAGACGATTTGACCTCAGCTTTAAAGTTGTCTTCATTGTTAATTTCCATAAAAACCTTAACATTTGTCTAATTATAGGGTTCTGCATTCATTGATCTCACTAATTCAACTGTTTTATCTGAGTGCCTCTCCTGAATTGATAAATCTAAATTGCACATTTTCTAAACTGCTAAGCTCAGGAGAAATCTCGAAGGTGGCCCAAATGGCTATTGGGGGTCTTTTGCTCCTGTCTAGCGCCATCTACTGAAACTGTCCAATATTGTATTTTATTAGTATTGAAACTGGTGTTCGTTCGATTCCTTTTATTCTACCCTGAACATTACACTAAATTTCTAGAACTAAAAATCAAGCAACATTCGCGGCAAAGCACAGAAAAGTTTATGCTACCGTGTAATTTTATCAAGAAATAGGGTTTTTTAGTTAAACTCATCCTTCTTTCTTTCTTTCTTTCTTTCTTTCTTTCTTTCTTTCTTTCTTTCTTTCTTTCTTTCTTTCTTTCTTTCTTTCTTTCTTCTTTCTTTCTTTCTTTCTTTCTTTCTTCTTTCTTTCTTTCTTTCTTTCTTTCTGGAAATCATTATATAAAGAATGAGTAGTGAAGTGGCAAAAACCAGGTTTTCACATCTGGAAAATCTGTGAATTCTTTTAAATGGCTTTGTTCTGAAAGAATGTGTGTTCACATGACTCAAACAACGTATTGTTTTATCATTTATCTGCTTCCCTGGATATAATAGAACATAAAAATAATGAAATAAATATTCTTTTTTACTTGCAGCAAAAATGGATACTTACTTGGGGTCAATAGTCCTTTTTGAAGATTTTACAAAATGTTCAAAAATACTTATACTTCAGGTAGAGAAAGGAGAAGATGTAATGATATGAGAAGCATAGAACTAACTGGAGTAATTACAAAGTCCTATTTTTCTGTTTAGTTATGTGCATATGCAGGTGATTATTACCTTTTCAAATGAACCAAGTAAACAGACTGAATAATTAGTTGAATTAGGTCATGAATGGACCTAATGATAGAGTCAATGATTAGAATCTGTCATGGACCAAAGATTATGATAAATCCAATTCCTTGCACCTAAAATCCAATGCTAGCAAGAAAAAGAAAAGCAAATATTCTTAGTTAGTTTTGAACACTGGAAACTGAAGACTTTCTGCCTAGTGCACTTTTAACAAGTGAAATAATACCCCAATCTCTGCTATGGAAAAACATTGACGCTATCTGCCAAATTTATCTAGTTGCCCAAAGAAAACACAATAAGCTATAGGTGGGTTTTTTTGTTTTACCTTAAATATCTAGTTTGAAAATATTTTAGCTTGGGACTTGCGTAGATATGGAGATTATCTTGAATGTGGTCAACATTGGTTCAGTCCCCCATACTTCAATGGATCCTCAAACCCAGCAAGGAGTGGTCCCAAACATGTGGGCCCAAAAAACTTTCATATAAAATAAAAATATTGAAAATATTGTAGTTTTCAGTTTTCAGTAGGGTTCTCTAAAGAAATGTGGAACTTTAAATTGCGAGCATTTAAAAAACTATTCACTGTCATTGTTAGTTTACAAGTGTTTTTCAGTTGTGGGTGATAGATAAGATGAAATAAACCATAATAAAAATAATTTTGTCCAGGTGGTACAAAAATCAGCTGTGGAAATAGTTTTTTGTGGTAAATAAAAAACAGATGTATTACATAGTGCACTGAAATGCACTATGTAATCATCATCAAATGATTGTTATAGATGTGTTAGAATTTAAAGACATGAAGAATAATATTTTTACAATTATTTATATTTTATTCAAACACCTTGATTATTACATACACGATTGTATTTGGATTTCAGTCATGTAAAGAACAACACCCATCACCAGTGCAACATTCCCATCACCATTGTCCCAAAACTTCCTCCTCTCCACCTAACCCCCGCTGTACTATAGACAGGCTCTCCATTTCCCTCATACATTCTCATTATTAGGACAGTTCAAAATGCAGTTATTTCTCTAACTGAACTCGTCCCTCTTTCTGATGAGTTTCATGAGGTGAGCTGGAACTTCCAGCTCTTTTCTCTTTTATGTCTAAAAATTATTATTGCAAGAATGTCTTTCATTTTTCTTAAAACCCATAGATGAGTGATACCATTCTGCATTTCTCTCTCTCTCTCTCTCTCTGACTTATTTCACTCAGCATAATAGATTCCATGTACATCCATGTATAGGAAAATTTCATGACTTCATATCTCCTGACAGTTGCATAGTATTCCATTGTATATATATATATATCACAGTTTCTTTAGCCATTCGTCTGTTGAAGGACATCTTGGTTGTTTTCAGAGTCTTGCTATGGTAAATAGTGCTGCGATGAATATGGGTGTAAGGAAGGGATTTTTGTATTGTATTTTTGTGTTCCTAGGGTATATTCCTAGGAGTGGTATAGCTGGATCATATGGGAGCTTTATTTCCAGTTTCTGGAGGAATCTCCATATCTCTTTCCATAAAGGTTGAACTACATGGCATTCCCACCAGCAGTGGATAAAAGTTCTTTCTCTCCACACTCCAGCCAATACTGTTTGTTCTCGATCTTTGTGATGTGTGCCATTCTCTGTGGTGTGAGGTGGTACCTCATAGTTGTTTTGATTTGCATCTCCCTGATGATTAGTGATGTGGAGAATTTTTCATGTGTCAAAAAGCCATTCGTATTTCTTCTTTGTCAAAGTTTCTCTCCATTTCTTCTCCCCAATTTTTGATGGGATTAGATGTTTTTTC
>PVKC010015101.1:0-21768 GCA_004027635.1 Crocidura indochinensis | reverse complement strand
CAAAATCCTCCTGGTGCTGTTGGACAGAAGTAGCCGGCAACAAGATCATTCATACATATAAGTATTTGAACATGTATGCAAAAGTTATCTGCAAGAATAGTTCCCAGTTACTGCTATAAACTATTAGATTATTAAATGGATTAATCAGATTCATTCAACTCTCAGAAGAAAGACAAATCAAACTATGGAAACTCTGGATATATGGCTCAGGGGCACCTTGGGAGGGGAGTAGGCAAGTTCACCGCCCTGCTGAAGCCATGACAGCTGCAAACATATGTGGGGTATATCAGTTTGGGGTCTCTAGTGTCTTCTAGTGTCTCCTGTTTGGAGAACACTGGTGTCTCCTCAGAGTAAGGGCAAGAAGTCCCCATCTCCCTGCACCTCTGTACTTCCAGATTCCCCCAAAGCCACACCCATGACACAGAGCTGCCATCTCGATTCATGGGCCCAGCTTCAAAGATCCCAGAAGTCCTGAATCATGTGGTGGCATATTCGATTGCGTGACACCTCCATATTTTTTGGTACAAACATGCCAGGAGGAAGGCACCAGATTAGATGTGAAATAGCCACATAAACTGAACAAACCAAAACAACAAAATGCTAAACTAGCAACAAACTACTGAGTAAACCTTCAGACAATGACTAAATGACCCCAGTGGAAGATAAGACAGTTTTCACAAATTATCTTTTAAAAAGTGAATTTCTCCCAATAATTGCATTACCATTTGTTGGTAATAATCAATATTAAATAATTTATTTGTATTTGTCAGGGGGGCAGTCTTGGGGGAGGATACAAAACTGGAGTCCATGGTGGAAAGAATGTTACACTGATGTTGGATTAAATGAGTGGTGTTGGATTAAATGCCAGAAATAAATGTATTATGTACCATTTTGAAAACCACAGTGCTTAAATAAACTTAAAACAAAATAAAAGAAAAATATTAATCTGAGGCATGTGATCAAATGATCCTACGAAATACCTGCCAAGTCTTTATTTGTATATAACGAGCATCTGTCTAACCTGTTTTTCTGTACCATTTTTAGGATCCATGTAGGGAACTGGTTCATTTAATGTTCTTGCATTTGTGTTAATGAATTTAGCATAATGTATACGTCCTCTTCTGGCACAAGATTTTGAATACTGTCTGCTCTTTTCAGATTTGTTTTCATGTTGTATTTCTTTTTTTTCTCCAGTTATACCAGAATCTTCTATTTTATACTGTCTGAAAAACAAAATTCAACAGTACATTGTTGATCTCAATGAGTATTTCAGATGAGGCATGGTTATGTAAATTTTAGATATGCCAAGGATTAGTCAAGAATATTAAGCTTGGGGCAGGTGAGGTGGCGCTAGAGGTAGAAGGACCGCGGTTCGATCCCCTGGCATCCCATATGGTACCCCAAGCCAGGGGCAATTTCTGAGCGTTTAGCCAAGAGTAACCCCTGAGCATCAAATGGGTGTGGCCTGAAAAAACAAAAAAAAAAAAAAAAAAAAAAAGAATATTAAGCTTAACTATCAGTACTTCTGAGATATATGCTAATAAAATTGGAAAGGTGTGAAGCTGGAGCCATAGCATAACAGGTAGGGCATTTGCCTTACACATGACTGACTCCGTTGGTTTCTGGTATCCCATCTGTGCTCAGGGTCACTCCTGACAGGACTCAGAGGGAGCCATATGAGGTGTCAGTGATTGAACCCAGGTCAGTCACGCGCAAGACAAGTGTCTTCCCCACTGTATTTATTATATGTTCCAGCCCTGGACAAGGTAGTTTTAAAGACTCATCTGGCAAATTTGTAATAGAAACAAAATGATACCTGTTATTTATCATCTTTTTTTTTTTTTTATTTTTTTTTATTTATCATCTTGACTTGTTTCAAGGACCAAACTGGTAATGTTCAAAGCTTACTCCTGGCTTGTAGTGCTCTGCAGACATATATGGGCATCCCAGGAATAGACTTTAGATTAGGATATGCAAGACAAGATCCTTACATGCTGTACTGACTCTCTGGCTCATATTATTTATCTTTCTAAGAAAACATCCCTGGAGAGACAATCAGGACAATTCCCTCCATACCAACAGTTTTTACTTCTAAAAACTGTACTCGGGCTAGAGATATAGCACAGCAGGTAGGGCATTTGCTTTGCACACGGCAGACCTGGATTCAATCCCTGCCATCCCATATGGTCCCAAATTTATCAGGAGTGATTTCTGAGTGCATAGCCACGAGTATCCCTTGAGAGCCTCTGGGTGGGGCCAAAAAATAAATAATAAATAAATAAATAAATAAAGCTACACTGATATAAAAATTTAAATGATTATTTTAGCAAAGCATGTTTACAAAAAAGTAATTTATAGCTTTTTTTCTTCTTTTAAATAATACATGACATTTCAAAATGTGGTATTTTAGATTTTCGTGTATTTGAAAATTTAAGAACAAAATATATATGAATGTGAACACTTTTTTACACCAAATCTTTTTTTTTATGGGAACAGCGATGCAAAGAAAGAGGACAGGGTAAGGTTACAATGGAAGGACAATCACGCATAAACAGAATTCTCAGTAGTCCCATCGCTGATATCCCAGTCTTGAACTTTCAGCCAGCAAGCATTAAGAAAAAAAAACAGAGCCCATGTACAATTACTTTGTCCCCCAAATCCCCAGATTGTAGTACATACTATTTCTTAGCAGCACACAATATAATCTAAAGACATAAGACTTACGTAACTCCTTAAACATTGAAGGCAAAGTACATTTTTATATATCCATACACAAGTATATTTGTTTAAGTTAACCTCAAAAGTTTCAGTGGGTTGTTTTTCTTAAGAGTTAGTCAAGGGAATATAGTAAAAAAACGGCGTTAGAGTGGCATTTGTTTGCATAGGCCCACCAAAATATGAGGGACCTGGGGAAAAAAAAGCCTTGGCCTAAATACAAGGAGACCCTACCCCTGAGGTTTCCTGGGTTCCAGGCAAACTAGTTTGTCCAATCCAAGTCATCGTCTGTAGTGGCAATACACCTCCATTCCTCACATAGTCTCTGTTGTTGTATCATGCTTCTGTATTAAAGATCTTGGACTCTGCATATCTCATATTGCAGTCAGGGTGGTGCAGGGCATCCTCTTGTTTCACCTCACACTTGAGTGGCACTAGAGAGAACCTTGTCCTGTAGAGCAGGTCATTGTTGTTGTCAAGTCTTCTCAGTGTTAACAGGAGTCTCTTTTGAGGAGGTCGATGTCAGAACCTTGGTAGTGTCTTCCCTGGTAGGGGGTTTCTTCAGATGTTGCTGTAAAAAACCTTGGATATTTCGTAGATAGCCTGCCTGGTACCAGCGTGAATGGAGAATGTCCATTCTTCTGAGGCCTGTGCCAGGTCATTGTATCAATGCTCAGGGTGTAAGGTCCCATTGCACTAGGATTTGTGTGTTCCTACCTCTATTAGATAAGAACTGATCTGTATGTATAGTATTTTCTCATTTTAATGTGTCTATGCAAACAAAGATCAACGCCACATTGCGTTGTCGGTGCATATAGAGGCCATAGGAACAAGACCAACAATCCCCATGACATAGTTCACTCATAACACTAAACTGAGGGACACTTCCACCAACACTCCTTATTAAACAGTTCACAAAGAAAAGACAAGATAAAGGTGGATAGAAAGGTCACAGTAGAAGAAGATATAGAGGGAGTTAAAGCTGTTAAAGAAAATGCACATAAAATATTCAAAAGATATATGTGTACATTTTATGTCCTTTGAAATAGTTTTTGGATTGTTAGATCCACTATACGACTTTGGTCTGTGATTAGAACCATCTGGTACTGATGTTAATAAGGGTAAATGTGGCGTACTGATGTTTGGGAGGAGTATATGTTCGGGAAATGTTTGGGAAATGTACACTGGTATGAAATTGCCAGTGACTGCTTGAGTGCAGCTGAGCAGCTATGTGCAACCCCCAGTTATGCTTCTACAAGTCTATAAAGGCCTCTGGCACATACAGAGGTCTGAGAAAACCCTTGCTGGCCTAGACTTCTGCTCCCAGGAAGGTAGGAGCTGGCTTGGAAGTGGGTAAAACCCAGGGTCCCCCATAAGCTCCTCCCAGGAACCCACCTGGAGCTCTGGGAGAAAGAGGAAGAGGGGGACAGGGGGACCCAGTTCCTGCCCCCCGACCCTGAGCTGGGCTAAGAGGGCCCCAGCACATACGAGTTCTGCCAGAGGCCCGAGTCGGCCGACTTTACACCGAAATTATAAATTCAATTACCCTGACCCATGAATGAAGATGAGAGAATGTTATTAGAAATTTCTGGAGACAGTAGCTAGTTCTATTTTGCTTTCTATGTGGCCCCTAAAATACAATTCTTAGTTTATGTCCAGCCAGTGAAGTTCCTCCCCTCTGTTGTTTTTCTGTAGACTCCAGAGGGCTCCCCACTGTATGTTTCATCAACTCTCTTCCCCCGCTTAGCTGAAAGGTCCTGTGGGGCCCTGAGCATACTCAAGCTTCAAGAGGGCCAGTCTGCCTCCTTTTGGCTCCTAGAATGCCTTGTTCCCCACAGAATATTTGTGGGCTCAGCCTGGAGGGCTTTGCTTGGCTTCCCACACAGCACCCTCTCTTAGTTCACCCTTGTTTTGAAAACTACCTATCTCCTCTGAGAAGTTTACTGGATTCTCCTGCCCCAAATGGACTGTTTTAATACTTTATTCATGACTTTCATTGCACTTAGTACAATTTCTAGTTTACATGTCTTGTTACACCCTTCTTTATTATTCTTTTGGTTCGACACCACTAATAATAATCAGTTCCATGAAAATAATTATAAGCGGTTTCATTCATGGTGATGAACCCAGCCTCCAAACACAAATCCTGTTCTCTGTAGTTAAATTGATATAATAATATTTATTTATGTATTGGTAAATTTTCCAGAATTATTTTTCTCTGGATTTACTTTAACTGTATGTACTCCAGCTCTTACTTCAATAAACAATATTCATACCCTCGAATGCTCGTTGTCTACATCCCAACAAAAATTGTCTTCTGCAGGATTTGGAAGAACAGATCACTGGTAAAATGTGAATGACCTCAAAAATGTTTTTTGTCTTACCTTTCCAGATATATACTGATTTATTTATTTATTTATTTTTTGGGTCACACCCGGCAGTGCTCAGGGGTTACTCTTGACTCCATGCTCAGAAATTGCTCCTGGCAGGCACGGGGGACCATATGGGGCACCGGGATTCGAACCGATGACCTTTTGCATGAAAGGCAAACGCCTAACCTCCATGCTATCTCCCGGGGCCCCTATACTGATTTAAAGGCCATAACTGATTTCTCTTTGTAGCCTTTAGGCATTTTCCTCTGCTTAAACAAGTACTGGAATCAACATGTGCTTATTTGACAGAAAATAATTGGGATCAGGGAGAACAATAGTATGAATAGGTGAGGAGATTGTTTACCTTGCACAAAGCTATTCCAAATGTGATCCCCAGCACTCTATATGGTCCCCCAACCTGCCTGTTTACGGTGATCCCTGAGTAGAGTCAGAAGTAGGCCTTGAGCTCTACAGGCCTCCCCCCCACCACCAAAAGGAAGAAAGAAAGAAAGAAAAGACTTGCCTATCTGCACACCTGTGCATTCACTTAAGTATTTATATTGTGAGGGACTACAAATCGATGTGTTCGCATAAATATAATTCTGTAGTCCTCTCTTCTAGTAGGAAGACAACCAAAAACACTACTGGGCTCTGAAACATTAGAAGAATTGAAACACTAAGCATCCCACCAGCTCTGCCTCTGAGCTGTAGTATAAAGGGCAACATACATTCTTTCCACAAGGCCTTATTGAGTCGTGTTTCTAGCATTGTTTGAGGTACTGAGGTTACAGGACTGATACACAGCCTGGCCAAAGGCACATGAGAAAATGCTTCACATCACTAATCATCAGGGGGATGCAAATCAAAATAATATGATGATATCGTTTCAAACCACAGAGAATGGCACACATCCCAAAGAACAAGATTAACCAGTGCTGGTGCAAATATAGAGATAAAGGACTCTCATTCACCGCTGGGAGGAATGCTGACTGGTCCAGCCTTTTTGGAAAGCAATATGGATATTCCTAAAAATAAAATGCAAAACTATAAATATGACATAGCAATACCATTTCTAGAAATAAAGAGGTCCAGAAAAGCCCTCTGCACTCCTATGTTCATCACAGGACTATTTACATAGCCAGAATCTAGAAAAAAATAAAAACATCCAAGTACCCGAAAACAGATGAATGGCTAAAGAAACTATGGTACTGTGATACATTGGAATATTGCACAGCTGTTTGTTAGGAAAATTGAAGTCATGAAATTTGCTTATATACGAATGGATACAAAGATTATTATGCTCAGTGAAATGAGTCAGAGGGAAAGGTATAAACATAGAAAAATGGCACTCATATGTGAGATATTTTAAAACATATATAATATGGTAATAATACCTGAAAACAATAGAGACAAAGCTCTGGGAGGACCAATTCATGGTAGGAAGCTTACCACAAAGAGTGGGAGAGTGCAGTTAGGGCCGAGAAGGGACCATTATGACAATGATAGTTGGAAACGATCACTCTGGACAAGAATTGGGTGCTGAAAGGAGGGAAAGCATTCATTCATGACACCCTTTAGGTAACAATAGCGCAAACCACAATATCTAAAGGGAATGCAGGAAAAAGAGAAAGAAGACAGGAAAAATGTTTGCATTTAGAGGCAGGCAGTGAAGAAGGGCGGGAGGGAAATTGGGGACACTGGTGGAGGGAAAAATGCACCGGTGAAGGGTGTTGGAAACTCACTGTCTGGCTGAAACTCAGTCATAAGCCACTTTGGGTATCTCACATTTTACATTTCACAGACACATTTGACGGGTCCAGGAGAAGTCCAGGCAACCTAGCAGCAGAAATACGGCGGGCACGGGGTGAGAGGAGCGGGTGGAGGACCCCGGGGTGTGCCCAGGAGCCTGGTGCAAGGTGTGCCAGGGAAACGGGGTCCGTGCTGGAGCCCGCGGGGTGCGTTGTGTGGGCAGAGCGGGCAGAGGGGACACACCCCAAGTCCGACACTCACTGCTGCGGGTCCTCTTCTCCCTCCATGTGCTGCTGCGACCCGACCCGAGGGCGTCAAGTTCGGACCCGAGACCGAGCGGGTCGAGCCCGCAGCGGCAGAGGCGCGCGGACAGTCCACTACTGTGATGCTCGTTGCTAGGCAACAGCATCTTCAGGGCGTTGATGGGGGCGTGGTCTGAGCTCTCAGGCTCAGGGACACACACACACACACACACACACACACACACACACACACACACACACACACACACTTAAGCTTGGTCATGGCCTTGCCCATCCACTTGAGCATTGAAGGACCTGCAATGCTGCTGTTTCCGAGGCTGGTAAGGTTCTGAAGTGCAGGATGGCTGCGGGAATTTGCACTGCAGGGCCAGACCTGTTTCTGGGCACTACCTGGTATTGGACCCCAGGAAGCCTGGCAGTAGCAGGATTCTGAGCATCCTCCTTGCCCAGCCCCGGGGTACCAGGAGGGAGTAGTTGACGACTTGCATCCACCTTCTGGCTACTGCCTGGAATGTCTTACCTCATTTTGCAATGACTTTCAAATTTCCACCTCCAGCGCCAAATGTCATGGTAACATGCATGCATTTCCTTGGATGACAGGAAAAGATTCTTAGTAAACCAATGTCTCTCTCTCGGATGTGTGAGCCTCTCGTTTGGAAGCCAGGGTCGCAATCAGGGAGGCAGCTACTGTATTTCCAGTTAAGATGTATATACATGGGCCCGGAGAGATAGCACAGTGGTGTTTGCCTTGCAAGCAGCTGATCCAGGACCAAAGGCGGTTGGTTCGAATCCCAGCTTCCCATATGGTCCCCTGTGCCTGCCAGGAGCTATTTCTGAGCAGACAGTCAGGAGTAACCCCTGAGCACCGCCGGGTGTGGCCCCAAACAAACAAACAAACAAACAAACAAAAAGATGTATATTATACATTTCCAGTTACGAGGCAGAGTAGTCCCTGGAGCACTCCCAGGAGTGAACTACAAGCACAGGGGCAGGGCGGCAGGGCTAGCTTCTGAGCACCAGAGAGTGTGGCACCCAAAGTCCTTTTAAAATCCAACATTTCATTTTAATTTTTGTTGTAAATGAATTGACATACTAGAATACTGTTAGCATTTATAGTTTTGATATATAAGTTGCTATATACACTCAGCACCACTAGGCCCCTCAGCCACATTAAGTTTCTCTAATTCCTCTTGTCCTTCACCTCAACCTCCACCCTCTACCCTTACCCCGATTGGCAGTCTCAGAGTTTTGGAATCCTGAGTCAACTTTGTCATCTTTTGAGACTGTTGAGACTGCTTGCTGTTGTATTTCTCTCTCTGTAGATAGACCAGCTGGAATTTAACCCTTTTAATATTTCCCTTGAACAAGATACCCACAGTCCAAATTGTAGCAAAACATCTGATTTCATCTTCCTTATAGTTGCATAGTTTTTCATTGTGTGTTTATATATCATTGGTTGGGTTGTTCCAACATCTTGGCTATTGTACTTGGAGTTACATGAACACAGTTTTGCCTTAATTGTTTCATGTTCCTGGAGCTGATGCCATGTTTTGGAATAGCCGGGTCCTCTGAACACTCTGTTCTTGCTTTGTTGAGGAATATCCTTAGTGTTCCTGCATATGCAGGAGCAGACATTTCCAGGATTCCTTTACACCACAACCCACCAATTGGAAAACCAGACTGGTAACACCATTCTCCAAGCAGACCCACCTAGCACACAAAACTTTTGTAGACTATCACACAAGTCGATGACACTCCCATCTTTTTTGTTTTTAACTTGAAATATTATGCCATTAAGAGATAGGGCCTAACCTGATCCTATCTGCAGGGCTCAGCCCAAGTGATCAGGCCTGAAACAAGGGCACCGTGAAGATTAAGAAAACAAGACACGGGGCCGGGCGGTGGCGCTGAAGGTAAGGTGCCTGCCTTACCGCGCTAGCCTTGGACGGACCGCGGTTCGATCCCCTGTGCCCCATATGGTCCCCCAGGCCAACCAGGGGCGACTTCTGAGCGCATAGCCAGGAGTAACCCCTGAGCGTCACTGGGTGTGGCCCAAAAACAAAAACAAAAACAAAAAAAAACACGGGGCTGGAGAGATAGCATGGAGGTAGGGTGTTTGCCTTGCATGCAGAGGGTCAGTGGTTCAAATCCCAGCAACCCAGATGGTCTCCTGAGCCTGCCAGGAGCAATTTCTGAGCATAGAGCCAGGAGTAACCCCTGAGCTCTGCCAGGTATGAACCAAAAACAAAACAAACAAAAAAAGTTAACAGGCAAATATCTATCTAATGCTAATAATGCCCAAGTGGCTTTTTACATCTCAAAAAAGGGTGTGCAAAAAAAGGGAGGTGAAATGGAAGAGGAAGATAATGCAAAGTCTCTGAGAATTGCCTTCCTCGGGGAGAGGTAGCAGGACAAAAGAGTGAATGCAGTATCCCCACCAACAGATCAAGGTCAGAATGGTCCCTGGAAGTGCTGGCATTCTGGTAATTTAGAAATTAAGATCCCTTAGATCACCTTTTTCCTGTTCCTCTTCTCAGAATATCAGCTCTCTAGCTAAAAACACATTCAGTTCTTGGATGTCTTTATATCAGACACTTCTCTACCACACGGGCAAGGGGCCGTTTATGCCTACGAATGTGGGGGCAACTGAGCCAAGAACATTGCATCTCTCAGAACCCTGAGGAGGGCCCAGGTCACACAGCAAAGAAGGAACAACCCAAGGCTGAGGGTGTATTGGAAGAAGTTTGCAGGCTGGAGGGAATAAAACTTACTACTAGGGAAAAAGTGAAAAGTGTGTCTGATTGTTTGCTGAGGGGACATTTCTCCCAGAGCCCATGAACAAGAGAACTTAGTGTGAAGCCACTTGATGTTTCACATTCTTATCAGGTGTTAAAACCTTACCTTCCAACCATGCCCCAAACCTTCATTTGTCTATTATTTTGGAATTTTCCTCTAGATATGTGTTTATGAGTGTCTTGTTTCCCAGTCAAATTGTGGGCATCTGAGAAGTAACCAGCTCTTAAAACCAATGGACATTAGAATCTGAAAAACACTTTTGCACCAAGATACTTTTTTCTTTTGTCATAGCTCAAAATAACCTTTTCAAATTTAATCCTTTTGGGGCCAGAGTGATAGCAACAGCAGTAGGGCATTTACCTCACATGCAGCTGACCCGGAGCGGACCTGGGTATCCCATATGGTTGACTAAACCTGCCAGGAGCAATTTCTGAGCTCAGAGCCAGGAGTAACCCTTGAGCATCACCGGATGTGGCCCAAAAACCAAACCAAACAAACAATCAAATTTAATCATTCACGTATCATGTCAAAAACTCATGTCTTTTATTCAAAACTTTGAATAAAAGACAAGTGATTATTTTTTAATGTAGCTAACCAGACCTAAGGATTACTAGGAAGAATGTCAATTAGTCCCTAGTCATCATGACAAGCCTGTAGCCATTCCCACATTTACACACTGTTGAATCTCTGTGAAGTCAGAGGGACTGACAGTTCTGAACGAGTTCTATTGCTGATCTTAAAAATAAGGGATGTCCTTCTCACCCCTTCCGTTTTTCAACAATGGCTAAAACAATACAATGAATGGAGCATAGACTTTCTTTTTAAAATGCCAGTTAAGCTCCAGCCGAAACCCCAGAATGCTGATGCCTCAAATGGATGGTTCGGGCTGCATGTTATAAGTGCTGATTGGGCCCAGTAAGCAAAGTTATTGTTGTTAAAGTCAAACATTTGATATGAAGGAGAGATGAGAAAGGGATCACAAACTGATTAGGTCACAAAGTTGTACTATAGTCCCTTAATTTTTTTTTTTTTTTTTTGGTTTTTGGGTCACACCCGGCAGTGCTCAGGGGTTCCTCCTGGCTCCATGCTTAGAAATTGCTCCTGGCAGGCACTGGGGACCATATGGGGCACCGGGATTCGAACTGATGACCTTTTGCATGAAAGGCAAACGCCTTACCTCCATGCTATCTCCCGGACCCCAATCCCTTAATTTTCTAAAAACTTCATAGAAATGTTTTATATTTATCTCGGGTTAGGTTCATTTAACTGATTTTATTTTCTACTATATTAAAATTATTTAAAATAATTCTAATTTAGGCCTCCAATTCTTACCACAGGCTGTGTTCTTTGCACTGACTGTATAGAAAGAGGAGGTACAGTAACTGCACCTCATATACACCTCAACCCAGACCCTTTGCCTGGTCTGTATTGTGAATTGGGGGACAAAAAATTATTCTAATTTAAATTATTTTATTTTAATAATAATATACTCAGGCAAGTTGTGTATGTTTATTTACATTATGTAATAATATAAATTAGACAAATAACTGGAAATTTCAACATTTAACTGCTGTTGATATTTTTGAAGTGACCCATTCTACTAGATCCGCCACACTACAGACAAATTACTGTTGTAAAAAAGGGACTGATTGTAGTTTAACACAATAACTTGAAAATGATTTCCATAAATCAGATTTCCATGGCAAAACTTTGTTGATAACTTATTTTTGAATTTTAGACTACTGAGTTGAATTCTAAATAAAAAATAGACATTAGTATTTCAAATTTTGATCTTAGAAACTGAGTTATATGTTTTCCTAGTAAGTTTTCCCCCCTCTTTATAGAAGGAATACATGCTTGCTAAAGAAATATATACATAAAGCCAAAAAAAATGTTTGGCACCACAACTGTCCATACTCAGGTTACTTCTGGCTCTGCACTCAGAGTGGAGCTGATGGGAAGGAATATGGAATATTGGAGATAGAACGTGGTCAGCTGCCACTCTATCTCTCTGGCCCTAAAAGAACATTAAGTAATACAAATTTCAGTCAAACAACCTTTTGACAGTTAGAGACAAACACTTAGCAATTCCAGTGACTGTCTTCTCCCTCATCTCTCTGTGCCCTGTCCGGTCATCTGTCTTTACTCACATGTGTGTGTGTTGCCTACCTTGCAGAGACATTTTCAAACCTCCGCCAGTTCTCCATGATGGTTGTGGTTGTGATGACCGGAAATGACACCCCGAGTTGCAGAGCTTGACCATGTCCTAGTTTGTGCTGCAGACAGAAAGACGAGCAGCTGGGGCTGTGCCTGGCAGGCAGGAGTCACCAAGAGGGCTGGGGCTCATAGTGGAAACTTCCAGAGCCCAAGTCAGCCCAGGCTCAGATACCATCCATCCACCTGTCTACTTTATTTCATTCTCCATGTATTTTCTCCAATGACTCATTGGACTCTTTTGAGGGATCAATCACCCTTCATCCCATACTGTTGAAGGGATAAACTGATGTTTCTGGGAAGTGTTTTTGATAAAGATATGCAGCTTCCTGGAGTCTAAAGGATAATGTCTACCTGTCTGTCCATCCGTCCTATCTTCCCTCTTTCCTTCCTTCTTTCCTTCCTATTTTTCCTCCTTCCTTCTTTCCTTCCTATTTTTCCTTCCTTCTTTCCTTCCTGTTTTTCCTCCTTCCTTCTTTCCTTTCCTCTTTCCCTCTCTTCCTTCCCTCCTTCCCTCCTTCCCTCCTCCTTCCTTCTTTCCTTCCTTTCCTCTTTCTTCCTTCCTGATCTCCTTCCCTCTTCCCTTCCTTTCTTTCCTCCCTCCTTTCTTTCCTCCCCCTCTTCCTTCCTCCTTCCTTCCTATCTTGTTTCTTTCCTCCCGCCTTTCCTTCCTTCCTTCCTTCCTTCCTTCCTTCCTTCCTTCCTTCCTTCCTTCCTCTCTCTTTGTCTTTCTTTCTTTCTTTCTTTCTTTCTTTCTTTCTTTCTTTCTTTCTTTCTTTCTTTCTTTCTTTCTTTCTTTCTTTCTTTCTTTCTCTCTTTCTTTCTTTCTTTCTTTCTTCCTTTCTCTTCTTTCTCTACTAATGCATTTTGGGTTGTACCTGGCTATGTGCAGAGATAATTCCTGGGTACTCATAGGGCCATCTGCACTGCTGGGGATTCCAACCTGGATTGGCCATACACTTTCCCCACTGTACTATCTTTCAGGTCTGAAAACATGCTTTGCAGATAAGAGCCCAATTCCAATCCCCATCACCTCATGGTCCCACAAGCATTGTGAGGAGTGACCCCCAAAATGAAAACAATAAAACAAGCCTCACTGGGGTGGATCTGTTCTACCCAGTAGTCTTACTATGAGATTTCTTGACTTAATGTTTTTGGGGATGCCTCCCAAGTGGTTCCCAGGAGGGATGGACTCCACTAGAAGTTCTTTGGAAGGGCCCAAGAGATAGCATAGTGGTAAGGCATTTGCCTGGCATGTGGCAAACCTGGGAAAGACCCGGTTTGATTCCCAGCATCCCATATGGTCCCCCAGTCTGCCAGGGCGATTTCTCAGTGTAGAACCAGGAGTAACCACACTGGCATTGGCCTAAAAACAAATCAATAAATAAAAAAAAAATAAAGTTAAAAAAATGTTCTGTGGAAGGGCTCGAGAATATGCATGTTGCTCAGGCCCTGCAATCTTCCTTGCTCACTGATTCTGTGTAGTCTTTGACTCATTGAGCTCAGAGTGATCCCCTAGAGAAAACCTTGAAGCCAGCAGTCAGCCCTCCTCCATGTCCTTTTTCCAATTCTAATCATGCAGAGAGCAAGGCCTGTTTTTTTTTTTAATCATGAAATGTAAGTTTATTTCGGTGATAAAATGGTGGTTCCAAGCTAATATTTCTAAAATAGTTCAAGAAGGATGGAGACAGAATGTCAAGGAAGACCAAAGCTCCAATAACTCCATTCCTATGGGGTTTTCTGCTTTTTGGTTCTACATGAAATTTTGTCTTCTTGAAGGATTCCACTGTGATAAAGCATTTGGAAATCATCAAATGATCACATCCATATGGTACAGAAGTGAACCTTCCTCTGAAAATATCCTATTGCTTGATTATTTCCATGTGAAATCTCCAAATGATCAACTGCACAGGGGGTAACATATTTTAGGCTCTGTTTCTTTTCTCACATGGTGAAGAGTTGATATGAATCTCGCTGCTCAGTTCAGAATAATGCAGGAGCTACAAATAAAATACTGAATCATAATTCCACCTCACCAAAATTAAAAGAATTACTCCCTTGGGGGAGCAGGATGCAGTGCAGTAATAGACTGTATATGTATAGGGTCCTGCGTCTGATCCCATAGTAACCCCCAAGATTCTTGTTTGATTATCACATGACCCAAAGTCAGTAAAGACCTTTTCAGAAGATTTTAGAATTCAGTTCAGATAACAGCACATAAAAATAATGTTACATTAATTTTATTTTATATCTAGCCAAATGAACATGTTATATTAATGATTCTATAAGAAATAAAATATATTCAACTAAATACTTGGATGACATTTTAATTTTAGAATGCTAACTCTTTGCTTATTAAGTCCTAGAATAAAGCTCTTTCTGACAGACACTTTAGTAACATAATGTAGCTTTCAGAACAGAAAGTATCTTTATTTTCCATATTCTACTAAGTTGTCAGAATATACTGATTTATCAAATCTATACTACTTTTAAATGATGGCAATTTTGCAGATAAGCATTATAATGGTTACTTCTCTTCTATTAGTGTCGAATACTAAAATTAGAGTATTCAAGTTTGGAGATGGTTTTTTCATCAGAAAAGTCTGCACGGTCAATGCGAGAACTAGGACTCCCAACTTTGCTCAGCCATGTCTTCCTGTAAATACAAGAAAGAAAAGAAATTAGTTTATAGAGTATTTGTGGACTTGCTTAAGTGTTCTTGTAATAAGGGAACTGGAGAGAGGATGGACGGCAGGTGCTTGCCCTGAACACACAATTGGGGTTTAAGTCCTGCCAGCAGCAATCTATGAACACTGCTGGATGTGGCACAAAAAAAAAAATCATTTAATTCCAAGAAAACTAGAGTTTTTCACTTTCCCTCTTCTTAAATCATTGTTATTTTTCTAGTTCTTATATATAAAAGAACAAAATATTTGTATAAAGAAGCTAATAATAATAAAAAGAATTCATATTTGTCTTTATTCAGAAATATATGGAGTGGAAATACAAAATATGAAATAAATGTTTTCATAAGCATTAGATGAACATCTTTTTCTTAGCTAAGTATCCTTAGTGACCACATATGTTTTTTTTTAATTAATAAGTAATATCCCTGTGTCTAACTTGTGTATTGTCTTTGTTCTTTTTGGAGTTTTTTTTTTGTTTTGTTTTGTTTTGAATTGGGGCTTTGTTGGTTTTTTGGGCCACACCCAATGGTGCTCAGCTATTACTCCTGGCTCTGCACTCAGGAATTACTCCTGGTGATGCTCCGAAGACTATTTGGGATGCAGGGATCAAACCTGGGTCAGCTGTGTACAAGGTAAACACCCTCCCCACTGTGCAATCACTTCTGCCCCAGAGGGCTTTTTTTTTTTTAGGTCACACCTGGTGATACTTAGGGGTTACTCCTGGCTCTGTATTCAGGAATCACTCCTGCTCAAGGAATGCAGGGATCAAAGGAATCGGTAGCATACAAAGCAAGTGCATTATCACTCTGGCCCCATAAATTACGCATTTCTAAAATCACTTGAGATACTTCCTATGTAAATCAGGTCTATTGTTGACACCTTAAACAACACTGCAGAGAATTTTTCAGAATCTTTTTTATCTACTAATAATCAGTCAAATACTAAGCCTCATTACTAATCTGTTTTATACAAATGTTGGCTGTTATCTCAATGGTACTTTTTCCTCATTTCCCCAAAGTTATGTGTATATCTGGGTATTAGCGTATGTAGCCATCTCACAACTGTCAATTACAAATGTCTTCTAGGCTTAAGTTTGATTGACTGAAAATCCCTCATACTTAGGCTGGTAATGAACCCTAATGATCTCAATTACCTCTGTGCTCTTATTTGGGGGCAGGACTGACCACTGTGACTTGGCCCAGCAGAATATCTTGTGGAGTCCAATATGGGTTTTTACATACCCCATACAAGGGTTCTTGTCTCCTGTGCTATTCAACTCTTGTTTGCAAGTTTTTCTATTATTTTATCATAAGCTAAGTCATGAATACAGTGACCCTTTTTTTAAAATTTTTAATTTAAACACCTTGATTACAAACATGATTGTGATTGGGTTTCAGTCATATAAGCTGACACCCCTCCCATCACCAAGTGCAACACTCCATCACCAATGTCCCAAATATCCCTCCTCCTCCCCTCCCGCCCCCACCTGTACTCTAGGTAGGCTTTCTATTTCCCTCATATATTCTCATTGTTAGAATAGCTCGCAATGTAGTTGTTTCTCTAACTAAACTCATCACTCTTTGTGGTGAGGTTCATGAGGTGGGCTGTAACGTCTAGCCCTCCTCTCTACGGTGACCCTTTTCTATATTAATTCATTTACTTGACAAAAATATTCTGATTATTGATTTCATTTATCTTGTTCAGCAAATGCAACTTCCTTTAATAACATTGATTCTTATGCAAATGGCTGATAGCTTTCATTTTACTGACCAAATCTTGAAAGCAAAGGTTTGGAAAGCAAAAATGATAATGGAAGTTTTCATTGACTGAATATTAACTGATCAGCTCTGTGCTATTTGCATATTAATATTATTTGCATGTTATTCCTTTACTCCACAAAGTAATGTGCAGGCAATTATTATTCCTATGTTACTACTGATGAGGAATACAATGACGCATTCAGGTACTTAAGAAGGTGATAAGACTGGATAGATTTTAAATGTATCATTGGGTATTTACTGGCTGACTGGACATGAGGTAAGAGAAAAAATGTATTACAGGATCAAAACAATGTCATAGAGCTGAAAAACTACTTCACTGGGGTTGTCCTGTACAGAAATGGAGAGTGTGAGAGGGATATGGAGGAAAGCCCAGAAGTTCAGTTTCGGGTCAAGGCTGAGGTGACCCTTGGCCACCTGAATGAGATGTCAAAGAGACACTCCAGGTCTCTCTGGAGGAGACAAACTTGGAAAAGAAACTTGCAACTGGGGCATTGGAAGTCATAAAATCAGACGGACTGACCAGAAAAACAAAAGAGATTTGAGGACCGGGCCTTCAAGCACTCCAACTTGACTACTTAGAGAGTAGAAATGGAGAAAGAGGGGCCCGGGAGATAGCATGGAGGTAAGGCGTTTGCCTTTCATACAAAAGGTCATCGGTTCGAATCCCGGTGCCCCATATGGTCCCCTGTGCCTGCCAGGAGCAATTTCTGAGCATGAAGCCAGGAGTAACCCCTGAGCACTGCCGGGTGTAACCCAAAAACCAAAAAAAAGAAAAAGAAAAAAGAAATGGAGAAAGAACAAAGCAGTCAGTGGGGTGGAAGAGCAACTCAGAGTGCATCAAGTCTGAGGGGCCCAGTTATACCATCCTAGAGCTGGAGGGGGACAGCACTGCCACAGAAACTCAGCTCTCTTTGCTGAACATCAACTAATTCCTGCATTAATCAAAATCAGATATCTGACTGCTGCTGGAGAGCCAGTGGGGATTTTCAGAGATAATAGAGGACCTGGGTGCATCCCCACTGTGCAGGATAATACTGACACTGCTAGGTCTGTACGTTGGAGAAGGAACTCTGAGTTTGAGGGGTGCTTTGGAGAAGGGTGTATCTCCTGGGGATCTGGAAAGATTAGGACATCAATATTCAGCTTGTAACTTGCACAGAAGAAACTTGGGTCTGTGGGGTACTTTAGAATATGGATACGCCCTATTCACAACAAACAGAATATTGAAACAACCACAGTGCCCGAGAACAGATGAATGACTAAAAAACCTGTGGTACATCTACACAAAGGAATATATGCAGCTGTTAGGAAAAATGAAGTCATGAAATTTGCTTATCCATGGATGGAGATGAAGAGTATTATGCTGAGAAAAATGAGTCAGGGAGAGGAATAGACATAGAATCCTCTCATTCATTTGTGGGATGTAAGAAAAATAAAAGATAGCATGGTACTAATATCCAGAGACAATAGAGATGAGACCCAAGAGACCAGCACATGGTAGGAAGCTTGACACAATAGCAGGGGAGTGCAGTTAGGGTAGAGAAGGGATCACATTGACAATAAGAGTTGGAAACAATCCCTCTGGCCAAGAACTGGGGGCTGAATGGAGATCAAATGATAGGCATGATACCCCTTTATGAACAACAGTGCAAACCACAGTGTTTAAAACAAAAAAGGAGAGTGAGAGAGAATAGAATGCTTGCTCCAGAGGCAAGCAATGGGGGGAGGGAAGGAAGGAAACTGGGGACACTGATGGCTGGAAATGTTCATGGGTGAGTATATTGTGAGACTAAAACTCAATCATGAACAACTTTGTTTTGTTTTGTTTTGGTTTGTTTGTTTTTGGATCACACCAGTAGTGCTCAGGGTTTACTCCTGGCTATAACCTCAGAAATCACCCCTGGTAGGCATGGGGGACCATATGGGATGCAGGGATTTAACCACCGTCCTTCTGCATGAAAGGCAAACAACTTACCTCCATGCTATCTCTCTGGCCCCTTTTTGTTTTGCCTTGTTTTGTTTTTGGGTCACACCCAATCATGAACACCCAATCATGAAAAAAGAGAAAAATGATGAAGGTGTCTCTCCTGGGCATCTGGAAAAGAGAGGTTCTTAACTTTCAGCTCATAACTTGAAAGGAATCCCTCAGTTTCCGGTACTAATGAGTGTTTTTTGTTTTTTCGTTTTTTTAGCTTGTCCCTCTGAGATCTTTGGTGAAGCGCAAAACTCTGATCCCTTGGCCCAGAGGGCTGGCTGCTGCCCCTCCTGAGCAAGGAGTAAATAAATACTCACTGGCACATTTTCTAATTGGTCCTTTTTGAGTTTCATCTTTATTAGTTGTTAATTAGCCATTTTTCTGCTTTCCTCATGGCAGGCTTAGAATTAAAATCTTTCATAGTACTAATTATTTGCTTTCTCACTTCCCAAGTTGTGCTTCGATGTCTTTCTCGTTTGTTCTTTATTCTGATAGATGTTTCAAGTACTTTTTTCCATCAATATATAAGTAAGGCTTCAGGAGGGAGTAGAGATGAATGCAGATGTTTAAAAAAATGGAACATATACTCTTTTTTGTTTGTTTTGGGGCCACACCCAGTGACACTCAGAGGTTACTCCTGGCTCTGTGCTCAAAAATCGCTCCTGGTAGACATAGGGCACCCTATGGGATGCTGGGAATCAAACCCAGGTTGACTGTGAGCAAGGCAAACACCCTATCCGCTGTGGTATTGCTCCAGCCACATATACTCTTGATAGTTATATCTTTAATTCACCTAACATTATGTGTGTGTGTGTATGTGTGTGTGTGTGTGTGTGTGTTTGTGTGTGATTTTACTAAACACAACTATTACTCTATGCCAAATCCATGTACATGGCCTGAGTCTTTTTCTAGCCAGTCTCAAACTATTTCATACATATGTCCATGTCCAGGAATACTATCTGGCTCCCCTTCATTATTCTATTTCTTTTTTAAAATGTTCTCCACTGTTGTTGCAATGACCAGGGGGTTTGTATTTGCCGTGCCAAGGAAACAACTCAGCCTCACAGTCTGTCCCCTGAGCTGAATCCCAGGCCCCCCTTACACTTCTATTTCTAAATGTCCTGATTTGACTCTAGCAGTCAACACTCAGTTTTAGAATAGTTTTGCTCAGTTCCTTGAAATCCCTTTTTAAATGTTAACATTTGCAAGGACTGACATTAAATCTTGTCGTCAAAAGCAACCATTTTCTATTTTTTGTTGATGTTTCTATCCTCATTAAAATTTGAATTTAACTATCAGAAATGGGGGCAGTAGAGAGAGTGCACTAATGACGCCATGTGCCCTGCATATTATCCTTCGGTTCAGTCCCTGGGTCCTTGCACTGCTTGGGAACATTTCCCAATACAAGAAGTGCGCATTTCTTGATAAGTTTATAGTGCAATATGTTCTAATAATTTTATTATTATGGGGGTGGTGATGAGCAGGGGATCATATGTTGGGCCAACACCAAACTAAGGCCACATGTAAGTCAATGCCTTGACCTCTGTACTATCTCCCTGGTCCCTGTTCAAGTTGCTTAAACAAGATGCTTTATAATATGTGTTCAATTTGTATGTGGGAAACTAGGAATTTCCAATAATATTGTAGTCAGAGACTTACAGAATAGCCTCAGTAATGTCAGATTCTCCTTTTAAATGGAATTCCTGGTTAAACTATTCATATATCTTTTGAATTCCATTAATTCTCAGTCTTATTACTGAGAGTATCATTTCCTATGACTCTTTATTTTAGGCTATCTAGCCACATTTTGGTTACTTACAGGTGTTTCAAAAGATTGCTACATTATTTATGAAGAGAAATAAACATGAGCAAACAGTATTTACCCAGTCATGAGGCCAGTGCATTTACCTATAAGTTTAGCAGATTCAATAAATACAGATGAGTAGAATGGTGAATTATATTTCCTTGAAAGAAACAGAAACCTAATATTTCTGCTATAAATCTGTTTTGTGTACATGTATCAGGTATTTTAATTTAAGAAACATAATCCTGGTATAGGCTTTCAAAAACAAAAATTAGAAGATTTAATTAATGAAAATAAAATTTAAAAAAACTGGAGGATTCTATAGGCAAGCTATATTACTTGATGTTCTCCCTTCATTTTTTTCTAGATGCTTCATGCAGGGATTTAAAAAATGAAACTAATGCCTAAGAAGGCCTATTTTGTTCCTTTACACTAAACCGGGTGCCTTTAACAATTATAAAGTAATAATATAGGAATTCTATCCTGGCTGCATTACCCCATGTCTGAGGATCATGCACAGCTGTGAAAACAATTGTCTATAAAATGTAAAGGGTTGTGATCTTGCATGGATTACTGTGAAGCCCTTTTTCTGGCCTTCTTGGCATTAAATACACACACACACACACACACACACACACACATATACACACAGTGCTAATGAATGTTACATGACCGAAGGGGGGAATCTATTCATTAAGAAATTAACTGTTCTGTTGTCTTATTCTTTTCAAGCACTCACCACTAGAGGTGTCCCAGGACCCTCACTACCCTCTCTGGGATTATTCCCTACAGATGACTCATATTTACCCTTTAGTCCCCCTAAGGGCCACACATTTATGGCCTGGGCAGTCAGTATGGAGGCCAGATGAGGCCCTCCCTTCCCACTGATCCTTCTTAGAAGGCCCCAAAGAGGGTCTCAGCATCATGACAGTGATAGCTTAGGATGATGGCTGCCTTGGGACTGGTTCTTAGGCCTCCATGTTAGAATTCAGTTTCTAGACAGGTTGGGTTGGTCACACTTCTACTGTATAGTAGAGCATCTGATAGGACAAGAGTATTTATATGTCTTTAAACCCTACCCTATCAGGGATAGCTAGGTACATGGTACCCACTGAATTTAGGGTTTCTCATGTGCTAATTGCCCTTTGAGTCAGCGCCCTGGCTGGTGCAGACTGAGTTTCCACTATAGACACATCTCTGCCACCATCACCTTATAGGATCCACAGAGGCCAGGCTCAGAAAGGAGGCCTGACCATGGCCCATTGGCTGACTTTAGGCAAGATGAAGCTTCCATCTAAAGATCTCTTTGGAAAGGAAATGACAGCGAGTGGCAACTATTTTAGTTACAGCAGCTGCCTACGAAATAACAAGGTCAGGGCTTGATTCCTGATTCTTGATATAGAGGGACCTAC
>PVKC010015100.1:0-21809 GCA_004027635.1 Crocidura indochinensis | reverse complement strand
GTCTGCTGTAAATCTCAAGGATGCTCTCTTGAATATAATTTCCCATTTTGATCTTGTTGCTTTTAGTATTCTATCCCTATTTATGGGATTTGTTATTGTGACTAGTTTCTCTGTAATGAGAACAATTCCTGACTGTTGATTCTTCCTGGAGATATTTTTCCTGGGTCTCTGGGACTCCAATGCTTCTTGAGTTTTTTTTTTCTGTTGAGCTTATCAAAGACTTCTATTTTCATCTGTTCACATTCTTTGAGTTATTTTTCCATTGTCTGATCATTTGCTTTAAAACTTTTTTCCAATCTCTTCTGCTGTATGGAGTTGTTATGCATCTCATCCTCTAGATCACTAATTCTATCCTCAGATGCTGTTACCTATTGGAGATACTTTCCATTGAGTTTTTCTATTCATCTACTGAATTTTTCAGACCTGTTATTTCAGTTTGGAGTTTTCTGATTCCTATCTTCATATCCTCTTGGTTCTTATTAGTGTTCCGTTCAACTCAATCTATGCTTTCTTTGAGTTCTGTGAACATTGTCCATATTTCTTCTCTAAACTCCATATCTGAGAGACAAACTAAGTGGTTGAACTTTCTGGAACATCAGAGTTACCATCTTTATTCTCTATGCCTGATGTTGGCCTGTGTTGTTTCCCCATTGTCACACTTATATTGTGGATATTTCTACGTGTTGTGATGGTATTCATTGGCTAGATGGTTTGTGCGGCTGTGAAGTAAAGCAAGTGGTCACACTAGTTTCACAGTCTCTGGGCAGTGAAGAGTCACCTCAGGCAAAGGTGAGCCCCCAGGGAAGCATGCCAGAGAGGATCAAAATTTCCAGGCTGAAGAAAACAGAAGGCTGATGTCTGCCGTACTCCAGAGACACAGCAAAGTCAGCTAGTTCCACAGTCTCTGGGTGTGGAAGACTCACCTCCAAGAGAAAGTGAGTCCTCAGGGAAGGATGCTGGAGAGGATCAAAGTTCCCAGGCTGACGCAAGCAGAGTATTTCTCTTATTCTTTAATATTGTCATGCTAGTTGTTACTATAGTTATTGAAGGACCAGCTCACAATTTGAAGCTCATTACAAAGAGTGGTGAATGCTGTTGTAGCAATAATTTTAGCTGTAACATTTCTCATTCGTGTTTATTGTCATTCCTTTCTTTCATTTTCACAGGCATTTTTAAGTTATAACAACTGAAAGAAATGCTACATCTTGAGATAAAATAGCTGCAATATTATTAGTTTTGGTGTATAAGATTATAACACTTTTTTGGGGGGTTTTGGGCCACACCCAGTGACACTCAGGGGTTACTCCTGGCTATGCGCTCAGAAGTCGCTCCTGGCAGGCATGGGGGACCATATGGGAACCAGGGGATTGAACCGTGGTCCGTCCTAGGCAAGGCAGCAGGCACCTTACCTCCTGCGCCACCTCCCAGCTCCCAACACACTTTTTTCATTACTAACAAAGTACCAATGGCCCTCCATCACCATCCTTCAGGTACACTTATTCTTTCTACACTTATTTTTATTTTCTTTAAAAAATATTTAGCCACACCTGGTAATGCCAAATGATTAGTCCTGGCTCTGAACTCAGAACCTACTCCTGGTGGATCTTCAAGGATTGTATGAAATGTCAGGGATTGAACTCTGGCTGGTCTCATTCAATGCTAGTGCCCTACCTACTGTACTATTACTTTGGTTTTTCTATTATTTTGTAAATAGTTATATCTTCTTAAATATTTTTATTTATGCTCTAAATGGTGTATTTATTAAATTATCTGTTTCTCCTTAATTTATCCTTTTATTACAATATTTCATCAGTTACTGATCATGATATGTAAATTATTCATAGTTAAGAGTAAAATGAGGGACCTGAGTGGCAGCACAGTGGTAGGACATTTGCCTTGAACAAAGCTGACCCAGGACGGACAGACATGGGGTTCAATACCTGGAATCCCATATGGTCCCCTGAGCACAAGAGTGATGTCTGTGCACAGAGCTAGGAGTAACCCCTGAGCGCCACTAGGTGTGGCCCCAAAACAAAACAAAACAAAACAAAAAGAATGAAATGATAGAAAATCCTGCTTGTGCAAGGATAGACTTTATTCGAAAAAAGATGTTAGCCACTTAGCCATTGGGAACAACTGAAGTCCAGATATGAAATGACTTTTCTCTGTACATTACACATCTGCTACAACTGACCTACTTTACATAAATGCTTTCTTTTGCTATTCCCTTTAAGTAAAATACTTGCTTTGCTTGTTTTACTGAGGGATTTAAATATCTGGTTTCTGAAATTTTGTCCTCAAATATGAGAAAAGTGTGTTAATTCATTTTTTTTTTGTTTATTAACTTTCCATTAAGTCTCACTATTTTAACTCCTTGCTCATTTTCTCTCTTTCCCAATAGCCTTTGCAGGCTTACTGGGATTTGGGATTTCTTTTCCACTCAGAAGTGGAGAAGTATATCTGGTTTCTATATTCAACAAGTATCTATTTACTTTACACTTTCTAGGAAGGTGTGGATATTTATATACACAGACTTGCTTACTGTATTGTTTCCATAAAGTATGGGATTATTCCTTATTTTTATAGTATTATTTTAATTGAATTTTGGAGGCTGAAGGGATCATTGTGTGAAAAAAAGCAGTTGTGTGTGAAAATTACTTAATTCTTTATTTGGATTTTGGGACAAACATGCAGTGTTCATGGGTTACTCTTGGCTTTGTGCTCAGAAGTATAGTATGTGGAAGATTGAACACATGTTGGCCATGTGTAAGGCAAATGCCCTACCATGTGTTCAATCTACACTATAAATCCTGCCCTCAAATGAATATTCTTGATATAAACATATTTATATTTTAAGCACACAGTGCTACTGCACTAATGTATAATGTGTATTATGTATTAGTGTAATACACTGGAGTGTATTATGATAGAAAATAAAAGGAAAGCGTATTAGGAGTATTTTGGTAATTTGAGGAAGGAGTGAAGTGCAGAGGCAAAAAGCACAGAGAAACAGAAAACGGTAGGAGTTAGTGTAACAATGGGAATTGTAAGTTTGTTCCTGATGATGTTAGAAAATTGCACACATGTGGCTATTAATTGTAATCTCACAGTTTGGTAGGTAAGAACTTACACTGGATTTTTGTTTCTAGTACCAGAAGATAAAGGTAAGGTACTTACATTACTGAAGTTCTAAGAGAAAAACTAATTTCTGTTATAGAGGAAAGAGATACATAGGTTCCCTTAAGATAGAAACTATAGGGGCCGGGCGGTGACGCTGCAGGTAAGGTGCCTGCCTTACCGTGCTAGCCTTGGACGGACCACGGTTCGATCCCCCGGTTCCCATATGGTCCCCCGTGCCTGCCAGGAGCGACTTCTGAGCGCATAGCCAGGAGTAACCCCTGAGCGTCACTGGGTGTGGCCAAAAAATAAAAAAGATAGAAACTATAATATCAACAAAGTACAAGTAAGAGATTTCACTAAAATCCTCTCAGTAAAATCTGGCAAACTGGAGGAAACTAAGAAAACAGAAACTGATTCCATTTCAGGGACCACAATTCTTTTATGAACATTTTTGACTGTGTGCCAGAAAAAGATTTACTTGTAAGTTTTATGCAATAGGAAAGAGTTTTGCAGGGGAAGGTTGCCATAATCCATCATTGATCTGTATAAGATTCTATTTTGGGGTTATAATAGCAATTACAAATTATCAGTAATCTTGAAGGTAGATTTAAAATGCCCATAACACTGGAATTAATACTCAAAGGGAAAGAAAGGACATGATTAGAGATTTTCGTTTAAATGATGCCATTGATTAAATTACTCAACATCTTATTTGAAGAATTTTTTATCTTCTAAACAGGCAGCAGGTACACAGCAGTACAGCACAAGGAAGACTCACAGAAATGCATACTTTAACATTGTAGATAAATTATTACTGAATCCTTGCATGTTTTCCTCCAATTAAAAGGGGACAGGAAACATTATAAATCTAAGAAAACAAATAAGAAACAAACAATTAAGAGTCATATCTAAATCAGTAGCATTCTCTCATTGGGTCCTTCTCCTGAGACTCCAGGCCTTAAAGAATTAAAGAGCAAATCTGAGGCAGAAATCACTACCAGAGAAATGATATGGAGAGAAAATGATATGGCTACTAATTTCAAATTCTCCACTGCAACATCTCCATCCAAACCTGCAGTGCTCAGAAAAGGATCTACTATCTACTGAATGTTTATTTTACTTTTTTTCTTTTGGTTTTTTTTTTTTGGTCCATACCTAGTTGTGCTCAGGGCTTACTCCTGTATTTGTGTGCAATTATTACTCCTGGTGGATTCTGTCAACCATGTGAAATGCTAGGAAGAGAACCTGGACCAGCTGACAGAATCCAAGTCAGTGCCTTACTTATGGTATGTACTATCTCTTTGGGCCTCTACTAATCATTTTAAGAGAGGTCTTCAATTCTCTTCATTCAGTCTTTGAATTTTATTGGCCATCTTTCAATCTCTCTTTTTGTTTTGCTCCACATGATAATCTAGAAACAAACAAACCCTTTTTCTAGGGTGCATAGGTCAACAGAATGCAAAATAGATGGATGAGAACAAAAACATGACAAAAATTAAGGAACATATATAAGTAGACAATGTTGAAACATTTTACTTTCTATATTGTGTTCTATAAGCCAATATTTTATTAGCTAAACAGATAAGCAAAGTCTGTATTTTTTTTGAAAAAGAATACCATTACTTTTCACAGAGAAAATATCTCTCCAAGGAAACTGCCCCCATGTCAGGATACAGCCCTCTTTGCGGACATGAGATTGCAGCCTGCTGGATATTTTTAACAGGGCTAATTAAGTTCATTCACAAATCCTCTTTATTAAAGATTTCACACTGAAATATCTCCAAAGATGCAATAGGACAATATTATTGAAAAGTCTTTGTTTCTAATCACAATACCAGGGTGATAATTAAAAGCATTAGAAAATGCCCTCATGCCTGTAAGGATTAAGAATTCGCTCACTATCTGCTAAAACACTGCATGGGGACAAACTTGGGGAAGTGCTATATTTATGCAGGTCCTAGGAAGGTTTTTGTTTATTTTTTTTAATTCCAGAAATGATATTTTGACATTCATAAATGTTTTATTACTTAAGCCTTTTGTGCTAATGCTATTCAGAATACAAATGCATACAGATTTTGTGAGAGAACCTTCCTTTCAGCAATTTTTCTGTTTATAATTATTACTAATACTCATTTCTCAGAATAAAAATCTCATTAGGTGTTTCAGCTAGTCATATTATGCTTTTAAGTACAATGCATGAGTTACGCTGAAAAACTTATTTTAGGAGAGCAGCGTTGTTGAAAAATTAGTGTGCCGGATTACATGTAAATGTTGAAAAACAATTTCTATAAAGATTTAGAAGGGAGAAATAAAGTATGTCTTATCTGAAATGGCTATTTTAATGTCTTACTTCCCTCAGCTTTTAAATAGAGGAATCTTGTTTTGATATCTGAGAAGTTCAGACCAAGCATTTTCTCATGTTCTCTTTGAAGTCAATTTAAAAGTGCATTTGCAGTGCATGTGGATTTAGTCAGAGAATCAAGATGTAAAATTTTGAACACATTTCTCTAAAGGTACACTCTTCAAATGATGGCTGTGAAAGTAATTTATTCCAGCCAAACACACTTCCACATATTGTTAACAGTACTATGAGCTTCAACTCATTTAACAGCTTTTAATTCAGTAGTTATTCAGATTTAATAGAGCCATTTCTTTATCATTTTGCATTTAGTGATAAATGGTGCCAGAATTTATGATAAATTAAACGGCAAAGGATCATGTGTGAAAGTTATCTTAAGGGTTTCACATAAAAGAAATCAGCACCTATTTTGTTCAGACCAGCTACCTGAAAGTTCACATAGTGAAAAGAGCTTCTTACTGAGTATAAACTATGAGATCTATTTGAAAGTTAAGTTTTAATTATACTTTCCCTCACCATTTTTCATTGGCAGTGGCCATCCAGCTGGGGAACTGGAAACACTGATGCTTTAAACTAGGGGTTCTTTCTTGTTTTAATATTGATTTAACAAGTAGAAGGACATTCAGGTCGAAGCTTTGATGAAAATCCTTACATAACAAGCCACCAGATACAGGGGGCAACTTTTTAAAAGTTTGGGGAAGAGATAAGGCATCAAGGGGCTATGGAAGAGATAAATTGGGTAGGACAAAATAGTAGGAAAGAGGGGAGGTGTAGTTGGACAGCCCTGCCAATTACTAGCCCTATTATTCTTTCTCCTTCCTACTAATGCACTGGCTGAACAGCTCCCACAAAGGCAGCTGAGGGGTTGAATTCCTACAACTCTTCCTTCCCCTACTTCTCATAGGTACAATTTTTTAAAAGAAAAAAAAGGGTGATTTATTTACTAAAATATTGAAAGATTCAGATCCTTTCTATTTTTCGTATATGTTAAAAGGTATAAACTAATTATTTAGAAGCCATTTACACCCCAATTTATCTATACTCCCAGATAGGCAAACTGGAATGGTTTGTTAAACAAGGTGAAGTCTATCAGGAGAAAGCTATGCAAATGAAAAATATGTCCTTCAGGTTAAGAACCTTAAGGTCAGTTTTGACAACTAATGAGAGACCAGGGAGAACCTGTTCACAAACATGGTCATTTGGTCTGCAAGATATGATTTGGCTTCCAAAATAGTCACGCATACATACTAGTGTTTAGAACTCTGAAAGCTAACACTTGTAAAAGTGAGCAGTGACAGATATATTTCTTCCTTTGTGAAAGCATAATTCTCAACATTCAGATTTGAGTTCTCTTAGTTAGAATTACTTCATGACTGTTTATTTTCTATCATTTTATAGCATTGTAGAGCAACATTAATGTACATTTTATTGTGTGAGATGCATTTGACATATAAAGATAAAAGACAGTTAATTTTGCAAAGAAGCCCCCAATTTGATCTAGAATATTAATTAATCATTTAAAAAATTATGTCCTCACAAAGCTGGGAAAATGAGTTACAAACTAAGTTAATATTGAATGATCCAAACAACATTTTATGGATAATGTAAAAGAAAATTATGAAATCCTTTTGAGAAAGAACCCCAAACTCATTAATCTTAACTTTGATTCATCTCCTAACTTAAAATCAAAGTTTGTGTGTACTTTTGAATGTACATATCTATGTGTAAATTTTTTTGTTTCTCTTCCCAGTTGTGTAGCAGTTATTTTTTAAGAGCTAACTTTGTGCCAAGCAATGTGTCAACAATTTTATGTGCCTTATCATGCTTCATAAAAGTTAATTGGTGGATTGAGATGTTTGGGTCACAAAACTAAAAGTAAACCATTCTTTCTCCTTAAATGTTTAAAGTAAATGAAGTTACTCTAAGTACCCTTTCCGGTATAACTATTTTATGAAATTATGATGCTGATTGACTTCCTAAACTTCAGAGACAAGACCTCTCTAACATTTTTATCGTTGTTAACGCTAGCATTTTTGACTATACAAACATCTGCATTTATTTTTAACAGATGGAGTACATTTGGGGACTAACCAAGTACTGGCTCTTTAAAAAGATAATGAAATAAAAGGTGTGCAAAAAATTTAATCCAATCAGAATTTTTCTAATTTCTTACTCATTTCTAAATGGTGCTTCTTTAACTACAAATAAATATTGATTAATATTTGGACTAATTGTTAAACTTTTATAAGTATTGGTATACTTTAACTGTAGTGAAAATGCTGTTTTTAGGAGCACTCATAAACAACCTGAAAATAAAAGAGTGGATATTTCTATTCATTAAATTGCCTATTGCACTATCTAGAGCCACTGTACCAGCTTCTTGTGTATGCTCCTTGTTATATTTTTCTGGGCTGTTTATTCTGCAAAGGGCAATTGCAAAAGTGTTGGAAGCACTTTTTAGTGCTAGGCCATTCTTTAGCTTAAGTTCATGCCCCTTGGTTCTCATATTTAACAGAAGCTCAGATAGCCTGCAGCATCTGTCCTTTTGGTTCCCTTCAGGATTGTGTACATTTCTTTGTCATATCGTCATTTCTCAAACCATAGAGTTTCTTTAAATAGCAGACCTGTCCCAATAGAATTGTGGAGAACTATATGCTTTAAATTAAAGAATATTCAACTTCAAGGTGCATTGTTCTAATTGACATAAATACTCAGGACAAAAAGCGACTGTATTTTGCTATTACAAAGCATGACCATCTTTTTTAAGGATACTAAAGTAGAATAGAAATTGTTTAAGTGCTATTTGGATAGTGTCATCAATTTCACTGCTTCAGGAATAATACAAATTCCCATACAAATAATCAACACAGACAACAAATTTGACACCTAATTCATAAAAGGTAAAAAGATAAACAAAGAAAAATAAATAAGAATTTGTTATTCTTACTTTATTTTATAAAGTGGAATTTACATCAAATTTAAAGGATCATCGTGTTTAGTGTATTCAAGATAAATAAGGTGAATAATACATTCTTTATAAATTTAAAAAGAAACTAACAAAATAAGCCACAGCTTTTGTCTGTCATTTAGAACAAAAAAGAAGAGAAATTCCAGAAACATAACATGCATTGATTTCACTTCCTCTTTTGCTGAATTTAGAAAAGAAAGCTTTTGGAAAAAAATTGAAGCGTTTATTAATTAGTATTATATGTTTTTGATTTAACAAAAATTTGAATCTCTCACAGATGTTTCAATTTAGAAGATCAGTTTCAAATTTATTTTTTGCATACATGACAAGAATACCTCTAGAAAATTGGGCAATGTTATTCTTTATCTTTAGTCTGTGATGCAGATGTAAAGTTTATTTCTTGTAATATATTCAGTTTTTCTATAGGAACATTTGTGAACGGAGAATTTTTTTGAGACTTTTCTTGTTTGTTCTCAATGTTTTTTGTTCTTCGTTACACAATAAATCGCAAATGCCATTTAACTTCAAGGTCTCTAATCATGCAAATGCACTGCTATCCAACTTTTCATTGACTTTCCTTTTTTTTTGTTTGTTTGTTTAACAAGCAAATTTCTCACCTTGCTGCACATTCTTTCAACTTGGCCATCAATATATAAAGTATAGAAATCTTTCTAAGTCCCAAAGCTTACAGCAGCATTCCACTTATCATTTCTTTCTATCCTTAGAGGGAAGCTCTATCTGAACTCTCTGAAGTGCCTGTTGATGTTTTTACTGCTGTTATATGGAAGCCTTTTTTGAATATCATCATTGAAAGTTTCCTGAAGCTTAGTAAACTATTGTCAGGTAGGGTCAGAAGGTTTATATTTCTTTTCCACAGCATCTATCTCTCTCTCCTCACTTCTGTCTTCTATTTTTTCTTTTCTTTTAACAATAAAATTTATAGGACAATAAAAATGTTTGTAATTTTTCCATAGCAGCTTCTCAAAAAGTCTATGTGAACAACCCTGAATATACTTCCTTTGCAGTTCAATATTGTAGCGTATGCAAATTATTACTCTTTATGAAACATCACAATTCCTATTGCAACATGTAATCCACAATTATATCTCATAAGAAAATATAAGATTACAGAAATAGAAAATAGAGGTTTAATGGGAAATACAAAAACACACTAAGACCTATTAATGTTTTCATACAAAACTAAAAAATTAATTTGTTCCTATGACTGGTGGCTATTCTTTTTCCTTCCATTTCACTTTCTGAAGACTGATACTTGAATTGTTTTTTTAAAATATCTAACTGACCAATGTACCAATTTTAATGATGAAAATGATCATGTCTTTAAAAATACACCTATCAAAAAGAAATATTGGTATCAGAAATAAATAACAAATTAACAGACCTATGGTGGGTTTATAGATGATAAATTATGGACAAAAATATAGTAGTTCTATACTGGATCATAGAATTGAATTGAATTGAATTGTGAATCACAATTAATATAATAGTCATGAATTCTAGTCACTTCAGAATAAGATTTAATCTTCTTAATGATATCTTAATTGAAACATTTTGAACAAACAACAGAATTTAATGAAACTGCATTCATACATTTTTCTTCCTGAGTATTTATGTCAATCAGAATGGAGTACATGTAAGGCTAGTTAACATGCATCTCCATTTTGTATGTTTCTAATTAATTTTTTAGCTTACTATTAAAATGTTAGCCCATTACAAATGATACTATATATGTTATAATTTTATTTACTAAAATAAAATTTTAAGTCATTTGTAGTTATATATTAAACATAAGACTAAAATAATATATACCTTGGTTATTTTACAATGACTTCAATAATTTAATAATTATTAATTATCACTTTCAATTTTTTGTTGTTAAAATTTCTACCTAATTGCTAGACTAGAAAAACATTAAAATGGGTGCTAGATCCATGGAACAGAGATAATGCAGCAGGTAAGGCACTTGCCTACCACACAGTCAACTCTAATTGCATCCCACCTCCTGAGTTAATTCCCTAAGACCCCCTAGAGATGATCTTTGAGTTCAGAGCCAGAGTAAACACTGAACACCCTGAGAGTGGCCACAAAAGCAAAACAGAAAAAGGATTCATTCTACATTGTCAATTTTGGAAGCTTAATTTTTATGAGGACATTGGAAAATAGTCATTGCAGGAAATGCTATTGTAAGAGATGAAACTAAATTAAGGCAGACTCTGGCATGTTACTTTGCCAAGAGCACTTGGATACTGGACATCAAAAAAACCTGATTAAGCTCTATTCCACATGATGGTGGGAGAGCATCCTCATCTGGATGGTGAGGATTTCCTATTTTTCACACAAAGTCTTAATGATTTTGCTGACAGAATTAATGCAGAACTAAATTTATATCACAAAGAAAATTTGTAAGTTGTGGTTTATAATAAGCTATCTATAAATAAGGGCCTGTATCACAAACATTTTAAATAAAACAAACCTCAGATAATATGTTCTGAAATTGACAGATTTGGTTTCAGGAAAGAAAATGATTTTGAATTGTTGCTTTCTCTTTATTAGACATAAATTACAGAAAACAGAGTATTGTGAAGTTGATGAGACAAATACCTTATGTACAAGACACAATGCAATTGTTTTAATTTCAGTTGTCAAATTGTTTGCTTTGACAGTTTAAATGAGAGATATGGGATGATTAGATAAATAAATATAGATGTATGATATTTCAGGGTGGCTACCTGTCTTATAAATATATATATAAGGATTTGAAGAGATCCTTCAGAATATATATATATATATAAAATAAACATTTATCTATTTTATCAAACCCTTACTAAATTATTTTAAATACTAGATTGCAAAGTCAATGGTTTACTCAGATAAATATTGTTTATGCTTTCCTCTAATACAATTGTATTAAATTTTAATGACATCAATTATTTTATCTAACTGGTATCTGTGAGCATGTGGAGAGCACAAAGGTTTTATACAAATTTATATGTATAAAGCTCTGACTGATATATTTTGCCAGTAGATATTTTACCTTAAGTAGTCAGCACTGCAAATCCCTTCCCACAAAAGATTAAAAACATCCTCCTATTACATCTAGAGATTTCTTTTTGTTATTCAAAGTAATGAATAAATTTAGAAAAAGGTATATGATTTTAACGCCTTAAACCAGAAAGCCTCCTTGATTCCTATTAAAAAATGGAATATTTAATGTTTCTTTTCTACGGAACTTTTGATATTGTAGCAAAGAACAAAAAAAAATTCTGGGAACATATAAAACAAAAAACTATGTTTGAAGTGTTATAATAAAACAACCTTCTTTCTTTAATGTTAAGTCTCTTTTTAATGAAGATCTTCTGGCAGCTCTTGAATGTATAACTAGTTTATATCATGGGATGAAGCTGTCTGTTCTGATGATTGACATGAGCCCACATTACAATGTGATTCTGAAAATTAGTCCATAGAGGTCCTTTTCAGGTACTTCTCAGACTGAGAGTTGCCCTCCAACTACAGTAGAGCCTTTTTAACCCCACTCATTGGTATTCTAATGTGGAAGTGCTGTCCTGCCTTTTAAATAACTCAAGTATTCAGGCTCGAACCCCCCTTGACACATTACTTAGCCAAAGGATTCAAATGAGATTCAAGAAACATGCAGTACAGCACAAAGGGATTGGAATATGCACAATTAATAATCACACAGTTAATTCATTTTTAATGCAAGGAGGATTTCTGAAATTTTACATTCAGATTTGTAACACAAAATAGTAGCTGTCTACCCTGATTACACATCCAAAATTCCAAATATAGCACTGTTCTTAATTACTTCTATGTTAAATAGATTTCCTAAATACATGGCTTTAAATAATAGATACGTTTGATTAAAATGGATAATATTTGGAAATATGACTTCTATCAATCCAGCAAATAAATGCATAAGAGTTTTTATTTAAGTGGAATAAGTAAATTGCTGATTTGAAAGGTTTGCATGAGTCGTAATTCCCATAGGTCAAAGAAACCAACTACATTACATAGTATAATGTCCCATCTCACATTGTTTTCTTAAGATCAGTTTTTTAAAATTCTGTGTTAAAGCCTTGATGCCCACATTTGGGAGGTATGAATGTAGGTCATTGCAACAAGAATATAATAAGAACTATAACAAGTCTAAGATTTTTAAGAACTACAACCAGGATGACAGACAAATCAATAATAATTTGCTGACGTTTTATGTATGAGTAATAAGTAAGCCAATTCATTCACTATTTATACATTGGATATTTGTATATATAAGATCATGGAGATGAAAACACTTGGAAAGGAAAGCCAAAGTTATGCTCTCATATAGCATATTGTTTTGTTTGTTCATTTGATTTTTGTTTGGGGGCCATGCTCAATGATTCTCAGGAGTTATTCCTGGCTCTGCACTGAGGAATTACTCTTGGTGATGCTTGAGGCAGCATATTAAATAATGATCTCAGAACAACTGCGTGCAAGCAATTGCCCTACCTGCTGCATTATCTCTAGTCCCCTAACATATTCTACTGTGCAAACAAGTATGCATTGTAAGTTCAGAGGATAAGAACTATGAATAAAATTGAAGAATGACGAAAGAATGGAAGAGGAGAGGGATTTGAGTAAAACATAAATGAGGAATGAGGAAATTCAGGATTGAGAATCATATATGGCACAGAAAAAATGAATAAAAGACTGGTGAGGTCATGAACTTCCAAAATTGGAAGGTCCCTAATATTTCTGAAGGGTTAAATGAGCAGAAGCACTGTCTCCCAAAATTAATTGATTTGTTATTTGTGGCCATAATGGGCAGTGAGGGTGTCCTAAGAAATTGTATAATATAGGATGCTCCTTTGTGACTTCTCTATCATTTTTAGTTTTTTTTTAGTTAATTGTTGAGATGTCCATACCCAGTAGTGTTCAAAGGCTACCAGGCATCCCTTACTGCTGTTCAGAGTGTCATGTCAGGTATTAAACTCAGGACATGAGTCTTACCAATTTGAGCCACAAACCTAACTCTCTGTGCTTATAAAATAGTCTGGGAATAAAACAGAAGACAATATGTATGTATCCAATTAGATTAAGGAGTGACAACCGACTTTAAAAATGTGCCTTATCAGTTGACTAGCAGCTTCAACCAATATTGCATATTTTAAAATCATTTATGCTATCCAGTGACTATCAAATAAAACTATATCAATGGAAGTGTCACAGAAAAATTGAATTATGTCATTGGGCAGATTATCATGAGTATCTTTACCAATACTTTTCTAAAACTCCTCTTCTTTAAATTATCCCTCATAGTCCTCACAGTATAGTAATTAATTGTATTGAATTACTCAATTATTTTTATGGTGTTTATACAAATGATTTTAGAGTCTGGTTTGGCAAGTAGAGACAGATATTGATATGATGCTAGCTCCAGTGATTATGTAAACTATGTGCAGACAAATTTTGGGTTATACCTATATATCTATTAAACTAATTTAATGTTTCCTGTCTTCTGTTGTCTTCTAATTTCAGTTATTCCTTTAAATTTGATTTTACTTTGCCCTATTATTTTATTTCCCTTATTTTAGCTAAAGAAATTCTAAGTTGGTCCTAAGAAGTTCACAATGACATTAATCTGGACTATTAATTCCAGTTTTTAAGCATGACTAATTCTCAATCTCCAAGTCACAGTGAAAGACAAACTAGTTTTAATTGATGTCTTACTTTTCTTAATATTCTGAAAGGTGAAATCGTTCATGCATAGGCAATTGCTCCAGTGAATTCTTTGATCTGTATAAGGGTGTGTGATTGCAATTAATAAATACCAATTGGGTAATTGCTAGGGGATATTTAAAAGCAAATGGTTCTAATATGTAGTAGAAACATTATTTTCATTTTGATTATATTTATAGTATTAAATGAACCAAATATTCTTTCTCCTGTCAAGGGCAACATTAGGTTTACCTTATACTCTAGAGCCTGGGTCTCAAACTCGTGGCCCGTGGGCCCCAAATGGCCTTCGGTATAACATTTTGTGGCCCTGCCCTAGAGGAATCTTTTTTTTGTTTTGTTTTGTTTTAGTTATTTGGGTCACACTCCCCAATGTTCAAGGCTTACTACTGACTTTGCACTCAAGGATCACCCCGACTTTGCCTCCTACGGCCCCCAGGTAACTTGAGTTTGAGACCCCAGCTCTAGAAAGAGGCCAAAACATGTTTTGGTTGGTAGAATATGCTAAAGGAAGGATAACTTTCATAACAGTATATTATCTCTGCACTGCTATGTATAACCCATATGCTGTCTTGTGCACAAGCTCAAATATGTCACAATCAAGGATGTCTAGAATATAAAAGTTTAGTATTGCTTTTATATTAAATATTTAATATCCTTTCTCTTTAATAAATTGAACCTTAGATATAAAATGGTAACTAAAATTGTTAAAGGAAATATACAAGCCTTTTAAAATCAGTTTATTCTAAGATCAATTCATTGAAATGTTGCTGACATTAGTGATTATAATGGAATCATCTAAGCTAAAATACTTTCAGCAGAAACTTTACCCATATATGAATACCAAAGACATTTTGCATTTATGAATTTATATTTAATAGTATTTCCATCACTAAATATAGTAATTCCATCACCAAGCTCTTTTCATTTTTTTTTTAAAAGGAGTAGTACATAAACACATGAATTGTGTGTTTGGAGAGTAAATGAAATTAACACCCCAATTTTGGAGACAATTTTATATACTATCCAATGTTATTTTATTCTTCAGTTTTGGGAGACACTTATTAGAAGGTTCAAAATAAGAAAACAGGATTTTAGTCATTTCCTTATAAAAGCTTTGTGTGCTATTCCTCAATTTTTCTGTAACTCCAGATAGAACTTGAAAATCAATGAATAGTACCAGACAACATTTTGAAAATCTGCATAGTCTTTTCTGTTGATATATATTTCAATTCTGCTTGCTAAAAGTAAGTCACTAGTGCCATAGATGCAGTGTACTACAAAATGTTTTCCAGCTATGTTCCTATATAGGAATGAATAGTCAAAAAAACCAACAATACTGGTAGTATTTACAACAATATTTATACCCTTTCCTTTCTACAGGCCTTTAAAGAAAGTATCAAATAGATCTAACTGAGCCTCTTTGAATCCAGTTCTGTAACATAGAGGAAACCAATTTTCCATATTTTTCTTATCTAATTCTGCCACTTGGAGGATATGTCTAGAAAGGCAGCATAAATGTGCTGATTGTTTATATGTAGGTTAGGCAAAGATAATTTTAAAGACATAAACCTACTAATTATCACAACATATTTAATAATGCATAGACTCACAAATGAGCTGGTATAGTTTACAAATTAGACAGGGGTCCATATTATAATTAAATCCATTTGCAGATCTCTAAAGTAAAATTTCAGGATCAGATTACAATGTTGTGTTACTACCACACTTTATATTCTGCTAGGGATACAATATTTTATAAAATACTAACATTTAGTTTATAAACCAGCTTTCTTAACTAGCAAGTTTGATTTTCTTGTCATTTTAAAACTTTTATATTTTTTCTAATTTTGGTAGAGAATGCAAGACTCTTTGGGAAAATAGGAAGCTGTTTATTTTTTCCTCCTGTTTAGGTAAATATTCTGTCTTATTTTCTACTTCTCTTTCTGCTTCTATTGTTATTTTCTCCAATTTTTTTGTTTCTTTCTTTGTTTTCGGCCATAACCAGTGGTGCTTAGAAGTTACTCCTGGATTTGCGCTCAGAAATCCTTGTGTCTTGGGGTACCATATTGGATGCCAGGGATCGAATCCGTTTATGTCCTAGGTCAGCCACGTGCAAGTCAAATTCCCCACCATTGAACTACTACTCCGACCCCTTCTCCTAACACTTTAAGGTACTTCTCCAAAACTTGCTGGGAAAATAACAAAAATCACTAATACTGTTTCAAAAGAAGAAAAACTTGTAAGGATCAAAGTAAAATTAAATTGACTATTTTTCTCAAAAGACTCATTAATTATTCTCTCTTAAACATATTAAGTATAACACTCTTCAAATGTTAAAAAATTTCTAATCTATTCTTACTTATTTCTGAAATAATAGTCTATTAGGTCAATTTCTATATAGTGTAGTGAGGCTGCTTCATGCTCACCATGAGGACTATACAATGTCTTGATAATAAAGTACTTCTCTCTAGCATGTTTTTACTATAATTGCTTTTAAAGTTCAAGGCAGTGTTACCATCATACTAGCATTATCTGAGAAAATTAAACTAATAATTAAAACCCCATTATCACATTAATTAAAATGCATAAAACAGCATGTATTAAATGAACTACTAAGTACAACAGCTTTTGAGAAAGGAATAAAATTGTAATAATTTTGACTTTTCACATAATTCAAATTTACCATAATTTGCATAATTCAAGATTCACATTATATAGTTCAATTATAAGCATCATTTTAGATAGCACATAAGTAATATGAAACATTTGAGCATGTTTTGCCATTTCAGTCATAGCTTACATAGTTGTCTTAATTCTTTGTGACTTCCTAAGTGTACAGAGATGTTAACTCATATTATTTGTCTACTCATATTATACTTCATTGCTTTATCTGTTTTATATGATTATATTTAATGGAAATAAATGAACGTGTTATCTTTAAATTATCATATCGCTCTTCTTACCCATAATTGCAAGTATTGCCTGTTGCTTTAAACTTATTTAAAAATCACCTTGACTTGATGTTACTCTTGGGTACAATTTCTACTCTCTCATTTTGGAAAGCTTTTTAGCCATAAATACATTTTAAAACACAAAATGAGGTGATTTGGCCCACTTTGCTATGTATATAATTTAACCTTCAAAGGATTATGGTCTATGGAGCAAACAGGTTAATAGGAAGATTTTAAAAAGACATTTTTCCATCTGATGGGACATAAACGTTCCTAAGGAGCTGTTATGGTCCATTGTATAATTTCGTCAAATTCATGGACTATTGGCCCAGAACACAGTAATGGATCCTGGAAGCACTGAAAAATTTATCATATTAATATAACAGCTACATATGAAAAGTATGAAGTTTGTTCTCCCATTTCTGTCTTGGGAGTTTTATAAGTAATTCTCATCTTAATAGGCTTGATTTTTGTATCCCAGATGGGATGCTTTGCCAAGCCCTTTACATACTAAGTGAAAAGATAGTTACATGATTTGTACTGAAACCAAGGATAATAACATACTTCTGTAAAACACTGCCACATTGAACAAAAATATTTGCTTGTTCAGAAATCTCAGAGGAATTTCACCACTTCACGTTTGTAAAGCAACAAAGAGCTCTTTTTTAAATTGTTAGTTTACAAATCAGCCCTGAAATCATGCAATTGTATCCTACTAAATGACAAAGTAAACTCCCTTCAAAATACTTTATTGATGTTGGTAAGGTTGTTTTTTTTTTTCTGAAAACATGCATGATATTTTTATGAATGTTTAATAGACCTCCTTAGAAGATCTAAGTTTTTCTTTATCTTTTTGTTTGTTTGTTTGTTTGTTTGGGCCACACCCGTTTGATGCTCTGGGGTTACTCCTGGCTGAGCGCTCAGAAATTGCCCCTGACTTGAGGGAACCATATAGGACACCGGGGGATCAAACTGCTGTCCTTCCTTGGCTAGCGCTTGTAAGGCAGACACGTTACCTCTTGTGCCAACTTGCCTGCCCGTTTTTCTTTATCTTAACTTCTTAATTCTACTTCAACTTTGTTAATTCCTCTCATCATAAAACTATATAAGTGTGACTACTGGAAATACTATTTCATCATTATATATTAAACAAAAGTTAATGGATACTAAGACCAAATCTGTATTTTCTTTGCTGCACACTCATGATTGTGACTAATAGACTCTGATCAATGTTAGCCTCTTATGATATCTCCATCCAACCTTTAGGCTCTATGGCAAAATGGTGACAGTTATTGAAATATTATATTTACCTAGTTTTACTCAACCTAGAAAAAAAACAAGGGATTAAATAAATCTTCTCTCTTTTTTATTATAAATAATTTTAGTGACTGACTTGACAAGTTTTAATTTTGTGAACTTATTATGGCATAGGCTAGGCAAATTTTTTTTCAATACAGTACACAATTTCACAGGGAGCTCTCAGAACTAATACATGAAGTATAATTTTCTATACAACATTTAGGCCACTTACTTGTTACATGATCTGAAAATTGCCAAAGTTGGGGGAAAATGTATATTTCCCCCAAAAAAGGAAATCTTGATACTAAGGACATCAATAAAATTCAAAAAGACAATTTGCTTAATAAAGTATATTAGCTATTCACTGTTTACTACAAGCAGGAAACATTCAATAGAGTTCAATTAAACATGTTAATTATGGTATTTAAGTTTTGGAGCTTTTTCTTCCATTTATTTTAGTACCAATATTCACTCTATTCAGCTTAAGAGAATTGATACATTTTTTTACTTTCTATTTGCCAAATATTTAATACAATATTCTCATTGAATCAAATCCAGTTCCTTATAAAAATATCAAAGATAAACTAAGACTTTTTTTTTACCCAAGTGTTCTTACTAAGCCCCAGTGTGAGTTGTGTTTTCTATATCTTGCTAAAAAAAAAAAAGTCCTAAATACTGAGTGGCAAAATTGAATCAGTTTTCAGAAAAATGGAGTTGATATTTATTTCCTGTGTAGATAAAAATGGGTTATTTTATTAGTCTTACAATAGGACACACTCAATGTCTGCTAGAAATAATTTTTATGAAAATTCATTAGTAGAATTTTTATTTTTGTTAATCATCTAGATGCTAATCCATTGACAATATTGACTAGGGCGGCATTTTCAGTTCCTGCTCTTTTTTGTTTTGAAGATGATTTTTACATCCTCTATGATTTTGCTGCTTCTTTCCCTTTAGCACCCAATAATAAGGAAGGATTTATTTAGTATGACAGTCCATAAATCTTAGACTTACTCAATAGATTCAAAAAAAAGAAAAACAAAATTTTTAAATCCAAGTAGGGAAATTAATATTTTCTATAGTTATTATTCCCTGGCCATACTGCCATTCAGTAGAAGGTATCTAAAAGTGATCCTCCAGACTCTCACATCATTTCAAAGAGATAGAAAGTATCTATAAAATAAGTTTATTACTGTGAATTTGAAGCTGTACTCTATACAATTCACAGTCAGCTGTCATCTTCTCTGCCCAGAAGATTGGAAGAGCAACAATAGTTAGTTTGCAAAGAGAAAGGGAATAAATCAAATGTTCACAGAATAGAAACCAAATACAAAGAGAAAATTCTCAAACTACTTAAATCCATTGATTAAGATATTTATCCTAGTTATTTAAATATCATGACATCCTCAAAAATGAAAAATCTTGTCTCTTAAACCTAGATATAGAAATATTGGTTTTTATTACATTTTCTTAAAGTGATAGTTTGCTCAGAGAATTTATTTACTGAGAAGAAATATACCTCTACAGAAAAATATATTGGTCTAATAATTATGTAATTTATTCTCTTTTGGAATAAATTAATATTTGAAATTAATATTTAATTCAACATAATAAAAATATAGGTCTCTTTTTAATTTCTAATAAGTTTTAGAAAATACTTAAATGAATCATAATTCTAATTATGATAATTATGATAATTCTAATTATGATAATTATGATAATTTTAAATTAAGCAAAAGGCTGACTTATTTTTTAAATATATTTAACTGTGTTGTTTATTGTTATTACTGATTAATATTTCTTGTAAGCCTACAGAGCCATTAAAATACTGCATCTAAAAAATTTATTGATCCAATTTATGTTCTATTTGAACTCAGAGAGACCTATATCTTCCATATGTCCCCCAAAATAATAGTTGTATGTAAATCAGAGGCAACTACTGGGAACATAGAAAACCTAATGGGTTTTATGTTATAGTTTGCATCCAAGACACCCCTTCAACAGTTGTCTAGGGAGATACACCTGTATCCTTTTATAAATTTTTTTAAATAAAGTTAGCAAATTAAAAAATAATAAAATAGAGGTAGTATAACTAGTACAACGGGTAGTTGCTTCCCTTTCCCTTGGCTATCCCAGATTGACCCCTGGCAATCGACATGGCCAATGAGCACAACCAGGAATAATTTCTAGATGTAGTGTCAGAAATAACCCCTGAGAATTGCTAAGTGTGGACCCAAAATAAAAATGAAAATAATTTATCTATTAAAATATAAAAATTGATAAGTAATAATTAAAATATGAAAGTTATCTAAATTTCTCTTTCCCCAACATTTTATAAATTTCTTTCAAAATATATATATTTGTATATTTATATATATTGATATATATCAAAATTATATATTTGTATATTTAAAGAGAGAGTCTAACAAAAGGAAATTTATAAATTATCCTAAGATATACCTGAGGGAAAAGAGCAATAAGGACTCTTCTCTTACAACTGTTTTCTGTCAATAAATCAGGTTCAATTTCTGGTACACCATTTGGTACTCTGAGCCCACCAGGAGAGATCACTGAGTGAAGAAATAAGAGTAAGTCTAGATCTGTGCTCAGTCAGACCTATAAATAAACCAAAAATAATAATTTGGAACCTGGCCATACTCAACGAACAGTTCTTATTTTGTGCTTAGGTCTCACTTCTGGTAATGCTTGGGGAATCATATGCAGTGACAGGGACTGAGCTAAAGCATGTCTTAACACCTCATATACAACACTAGAACTTTACTATCTTTAATATGTCTCCTGTCCAACCTTAAGATATTTTTATAACAAATATAGTGGGATAATATATTGAAGACTCTCCAAACTATCTAACAAGACTCATAGTTACAATAATTAAGTAATATAATATTGATATCGATATAATAAAACTAAGTGACAACTCCTAAAAAAGATATGTGATAATAACTAAATAAATTGATATTTCTGATGAGGAGTTAAAGGTACCCAAGTAGCGACTATTTGTGCAAGCAAACTTCTTCAACACCCACACCAAAACTTTGATCAACTACAGAGATGAGTCTGAAATCCTTACAAACAAGGAACAAAAGGAGAGGTCCCAGGTGGATTGGAGACATACAGTTTCCTTTACCCTGAAAAAAATCTTACCCGGTGAACAAATTGCAATCAGGAAGAGATTTACAAGGTGCAGAACTTTGCCCTGGGAAATAGTGGAGATGTGCTGAGCTCCTGAAGTCCCATGTCATATTTACAAAACCAAAATGTAAGATAAAAATGATAGGACATAAATAAGAGACAGTTACTGTAGGATCACCTTGTTGACCACTTCCATTCTGGC